>JANHAO010017528.1:0-13942 GCA_026873985.1 Saraca asoca
GGAGATGTGTTTCGGCCTTAGAGTGTTCTTCCTCTGAGAAAATTTTTGAATTTTTCCTTCTCTTGGCTGAAGCACACCTAACACCTAGTACCATGTTTTTTCCATGTAACCTGATATTTAGAACTAATAATTTATCTTTATACATTTCTCTTAAACAAATAGAGATGTCAAGGAAACAATTGAAATAAATTAGTTCTTGAGACACACTAGTTTCTATAGCTCCTAACAAGGAATTATCAAAATTTATATGCCTAGCATTTCTAAGGCATAACAATATAGCAGTATCTAAGCCTGATATAGTCATAGGCTTTGCAACAATTTAAACACATCCAAGATGCAAAAAATTATATTTTGTTCTTTGTTTATCAAGGTTTTTTTTTTTAAGAAGTACAAACTCTTCTTTTAGGGGATCAACATTAATAAACCTTTCTTTAGTTTTTATAACATAAGTTGATTTGTTGAAAAATTGAAAACTAGATTTGTAAAGTTCTTTGTCTAGGATTCTTGGCATCTCCCAGTTATCAATTTGTTGATTAAAACTTTCAAAATTAATTTGTTCTTTGAAAATAGATTTGGAATTTTCTTTAAATTTCATTTTTGATGATGATGCAGATAAAGATGATGAAAGTGAAAAAGGGAAGATAAAAAGTGATGCATAGAATTTATAAATTATCCACTTCAAATATGAAAGCTACAAAGCCCAAGCATTCTAAGTTAGTTAGGAAGGGCAAACGTTCATTACCTAGAGGACACTTGTTTGAAACAGGGAAAAAAGAGGGCAAACATGAAGACGATCGATTGTGTCCCTATAAAACATAAAATAGGATGAGGTGTCATAACTACAAGCCCGCTCATCCTCTTAGGTGGGTTTAAAGACAATCCCCTCAATGGTTTCATTATGAATATGGACTTTGTCCAACTTACGGATTATATTTGGATCTCACCATTCCGTAGAAATGGCTATTAATTTCACGTCCAGATGGATGTCTCACAAGCTATTAGGGCTGGCATCAATAAGATGAACTCGTTTGTTCCCCTACTCATTGTGACATTGGTCAGCCATGATGAAATAGAGAGGAAGTGTGTAGCATTATACAATACTCTTAAATGAATATTCCCTAAGGCTTGAGAAGGAGTCAAAATCCAATGATAAGTTGATGGGGTCACTTGATCCACCAGACATGAAGTAAGAAAACATAGGATAAGGATCACTTTTAAAGAAAACAAAGTATGGTTAGAACAGAAGAAGCAAAGTGAAGGGCAGTTGAATGAAAGTGGTTAAAAGAATTGGGAGATCCCAACACAAAAAGAAAGAAAGAAAAAGAAAAAGAAGAGGTGAGAGGAAAAGGAAGAGTCTGGACCGAGGTGTTGGCCTTTCCAGTATGGTCCAAGAGAAGACAAGAACATAAGTTACAATTGCCAAGGAAAAAGGAAATGGAAAAACAAATCACCATGACTTTGCATTTTTGAAAAAGAAACAAAAAGGCAGAAAACTGAAAACAATAAAAGCTATAAAAGTAGAAGAGGTGAAGGAAGTTACCTATAAGACTATGTTGGAGCAATTGGAAGTCAAAGAAAAGTGTTACAACAACTGCTTTAGTCTTATGGCGAAGTACAGGCCTTTAGAAGACTAGGGAGAGTTTTTATAGAAGAGAGATGAATGGTTTGGATGGTGATCCATGCCATTGACATCATTTTTGCGAGTGTTGAGGCTTATCAAAATGGCAGAAACATTTATTGCTAATAGGGGGCTGGCGATAGCTAGCCTAAGGAAACGAAGAGTTTCTAGGAAGACCAATTGCATCTCCCATTGAAAGGGAAAGGGGCAAGTGATACAGCCTAAAATAGCCTGTAGTCTCCGAATCAACTGACCTAAGTCAATCAGTCAAGACTAGTTGATGAAGCAATTACATTTGGTTGGGCCTCGACTGGTTGACCGACTACACCAAGTCGATTGACCTATACACAAGACTTGGCTAAAGGAGAGCTCAATTAACCAACTGCCTAACCAATGCATGACAAAAGATGTGACTTAGGCATCATGAACAATGTGATCACTACAACTACCTAGCAAGAATTTTGTTAATGTTACCAATATGTTGTAGATATGTGGTAACACTCCATTCATCCAAGAGCATGCTTATTGACACATTCGATACCTATATATACCAACAGGTATCCCTCTTTCAAATCATCTTCGTTACACTATTAAAACTTTGCCGAAATGCTAACTTGATAGTTGGAGCGTGTGCCATGGACCACTTCTGTTGTGTACGACTAACCGTGTTGTGCTTGTAAGTCACTTCCAAACTTCTCCTTGCTTCACTGATCAACCTTACACTAGAGAGTTTCAAGCTCCATTGGGAACCAAAATAGAAATTGTATCCTATTAGAAAATAGCACTGTGAGGCAGTACTTGTAAACCTTAGAGTAAAATGTAGTTGGCCTGTTGGGATATTGTACTATGTCTGGATTGGCAACTGGCATGTATCCATAATTATAGCAAAAACCTTGTGGAAGGGGGACAGCTAGTAGACTGCACAACCTATGATTTTTGCTCATTAGGAGGTTGACTGTTTGCTGGAGTAGTTGTTCCATTTATACCACTGTACTCCTGGATCATGTGTTGGATTGCTTTGCAGGCTATAGTTGCATAAGGTTCACCTTTGCTGAAAATTTTCTGGTTACGTTGGCACCGTATATAGCTTTCATTTAGTTTTGGGTTGAAAATTTTATATTTACCATCAACTACGATGTGTGAACTCAGTACAAGGCTACCAAGATTCTAATTAGGAAGTTCTGGTGCTATTTGATAAAAACCATATGCAAGTAATTCTATTTTGTAGTGTTCTTCTTAGGAGAGATATATATATATATATATATATTAAAGAGTAATACTAATGACACTCCTTTTGATTCATACATTCACTCATTTTTAAAAAGTAATACTATTTATACTTATTTGTTATTTAATTATATTCACCCACCATATACTTAATGGAATTGGATTTAAATTGATCCACATCTTCATATTTTAAAAGAGTAAAATAAGTGCTTATGCCTGAACAATGACGTTTTGTTTCTTTTATTGACAGTCAGAATTAATGTTCTCATATTGATGGTTGCATACCTGTTTACCTTGCCTTGAGTAACAAGCACTGCTACCAATTAGTGTATTATAAAATAAACATGTGCTAGTTGTGGTCAATGATAACAGTTTATCTGTATGTAAAATCTTCCTCATATTTATTTAATTAGAAATGCTAACCTTACACTTATTTAAAGTTCAATTAGTTCTTAATTTGGTATAAAGTTTCTTTGACTAAATAATGAAAAATTGATTTTTGATATCAACTCTGTTCTTCTGTTTGAAAGTAAATTCTAACAGAAGATAAAGTAATTCTTTTCACTTCATCCATTCCTTAAAAACTTTCGTGAGAGAGAAAGGTTAATGCAATTATTCTGAGCTTTGCAAGTGATCTTACCTCAACAACAACCACTGAGTGCACTCTCATTAACACACGTTCCTCTAATCATGTTGAGTACGCTGACAATTCCGACAGTCTAAGTTGCTGCGGTATTTACAAGGTTCCAATTCCCAGCTGTTTGAGCCAACTCTCTTTTTGTTATATTTACTTGTTGCTTAGCATCTCTGTCCACCCCCATCTTCTTCTTTTTTTACCAACTTTTTTTTTTCTTTTTAAAAGAAACGAAGAAAGGGAAAAAAAGTTTCCAGCTTTTTTGTTGTTTCTGTGATTTGACCTGGTTAGTAAGTGTAGATTCGACCTTAGTTTTCTTAGTGTTGTATTTTTATGCTGCAAGGGAATGGAATCAACATGTATCTATGTAAATTTTGATGGAGAATTGAATTTAAACTTAAATAATTGTGATTAATTAATTTTATAAATTAATTATGGATAAATTTATTTTACATTTAAATATTAATTTTATAAGAATATATCTGTTTAAACTATTTAATGTTCCCACTTGGACGAGAGAAAAAAAATGAGAAAAATGTATTGAACTCTCTTAAGGCATATGAAAATTATATTTATTTTTTTTTTTTAATTTGAAAACTTACAGTATCATCCCTTTAATTATAAAACTAATTACACAAAAACCTATATTAAATTTTTGTAAAATAAGATACACAAAAACTTATATTGATTGTTTTCATTGGTTCTTCGTTGAAATAGTCGCTTTCCTTTATTTGACCAATTAATATAAAAAAATTTAGTACTAAGATATCATTTTAATTAATTCCCGGACATTTATATTAGTCAATTTCTCTAAAATAAATCAAAATCAAATTATTTAAATCTTTAATTGCTTCATCAATATTAGTAGTTACTTTCTAAAAGTATAAAAACTTTCTAAAATCTTTATCAAAAAGTTAAAAAAAAAAAAAAAAAGAGCCATATTAGTAAATATCTTTATTGTAAGCATTTATGCTAAATGTGTTATTTTCGAGCAAGAACAAAGCTATTTCTATTATAATTAAATACAAAGATTATTTAAATTTATTTATAAACAAGATTAGATCAAACAAAAGTTACTCCTAATACTTTTCTTACACCTAATTGATTTCCATGTTGGAATTTAAAGATTCAGTTGTAAATAAAATACATATCTAATCACATTTTATGACATATATATCTGTAAACAATTATCAAATATTAATAGACATATAATTAAATAATATACTTGGATGTGAATCTCATCTCCATGATTCTCCTAAAAGAAAGAAAGAGTAAAGGATAGAAAAAGAATGTATACAAATTTCATCTCCTCATATGCCGTAAATCCCTATGATTTGAATAGAAATAACCACAAGAACATATAGGATGAGATTTGAGATCTCTCCTTAGTGGGTCAAACTAGATCAACAACCCATCATAGAAGACCTAGAAACAAAACCCACAAAACCAAATATCTATACAAGTCTAAATGCCAAAATAAAGCCCAATAACAAAAAATCATCATTTCAGGCTTAACAATTATGCTCTACATCATTTGACATTTGACAATTCAAGTCTATAATTAATTACTGCTTATGTTAGTTGACACTAAAATTCTAGTAGTCCCCCACTTAAATAGCTTAAGTCAATAAACAGCACCTTGAATTATAACATAGCATAACAAAAAATGTTAAATGACAAGCATTGGCACTTTTACAATCATAGGTCCAAAATTAAGATTATAAGCCCTCAACATGTGGATTATTATATCTAACAGGGTTGCTAATGTCACACATACTAAAACCTACACCTTTTGACCAAAACACAAAGTGGACATAGAGTAATAGAGAAATACATAAGTGATAAATGTGATCAAACGTAAATATCAACTTTATGGTCCAATCATCTATCCAAGATTCCAAATGAGATTCATGCAATAATCTCAACACAATAAATGAGATAGGGTCTAAATGTCTCTAGATGTCAAACACAACCAAACATGTGCATTCAACAAATACAATAACACCAACACATAAAACATATGACATACATGCACAAAAGGCATCATGTATGTATACTCCCACTAATCCAAGAAATCACATGATTGAACCTAGTCCATCTATTTATTAATTAGTGGTTTACATATACACACTCTATGGCTATACTTTATTCATGGCCATGCACATAATATAACTAACTAATAACAATACACTTAACTCTTAAAACTCCTACTAACATAATATATCACTAGGTCTAATCACTCCATTTGAGAGAATCACACTCCAAATGGTAATATAATATTTTAGTAGTGGAGTTACATAGCCATCTAATCACTGTAAGTGTAAAAAAAATATATAATAATAATGTACATTAGTAGAAAATGCCTAAATGGCCTCAGACAAATATGAAAAAAGAATAACATAAGTAATTTGTGTGCACTTAGAGCACTTATTACTTATGAGATTCCTTTTAAATGATTCAGTGGGAGAAGGTCAAGTATGCTATCTAAAATAAATAACAGTATTTGATGTCTACTACGTTTGTAGGAGTGAAAATCTTTTGTGTAGGTATATGAATGCTTTCACCTAGCCTAGTAGTGAAAAACCTTTCTTAATCTTGCTAGAAATAAATATATACTTAAAGACAACAAGGTATGTATGTCTCTCAGATTATTAATTTTGTGTGTATGTGATTTGGATGTTTTTGCCTCCATATGCTGCATAAAGAAGAATGTTATACCTTAGTAGCAAGAATGCTAAGCTAACTTCAAATGTCTTAAGAAAAGAGCTATTGATGAAATTTGACAATACTTTTGTGTATATTAAGAAAAATTTCACGATGTAATCGGACCAGGAAATGAGTTATAAAAACATAGAATTTTCAAGAAAACTAAAATCACACATCAATAAATTCTTAGAAATTTGGCATCATATGAAAACAGAGTAAGAAATGCTAGAGAAAAACCAATAAGATCAAAAGTACAAGTATTTGTTCATATCGATTATAAGGAAGATAGAAAACTAGAACGAGATAACCTAAAATTTCTTTTTGGATTGCCCACCTCTAGTAGACTATAGAAAGACTAGCAAAAACAATAGTTTAGCATCAAAAGTCATAACCAAATTAAAATTAAAATTAGAGCCAGAATAAGGAACAAGTTCAACAAGAGTCACCTCCCCCTATTTGGTAAAAGATAGTTTGTAGGTGGTATGTTAATTCATGAAACTTAAAATCCCAAGATACAATAGTACAAATTCAATAGTAGACTTTTATCAGTTTTAGATCAAATTGAAAAGGCCATAAGAATGTTAGGATGCGATGAGGCAACTGTAATAGAATTGGTTAAGTTAGTTAAATGACTAGCACATTATTTGTTGATGTGAAAAGAGGCAATGCAATAGTAATTTCATTGATACAGGAAACAATCTTAATGGGATTTAGTGAATCATTTTTTGCAGCCTAGTGTTAAGGAAGTTAAAGTTAGAGAAATCAAGTGCTTGTCATTGAGTGCAATAACAACCCTTTACCATGATACTTGATTCACCTAACCTTTCCCATATGTCAGATTTCTAAACATCCTCAATAAAAGCTAAGGTTAAGAAGTATGTGCATAGATTTTGAGATTAATGCCTCGATCAAAATACCACCCCAAAAATCTCCACCTATTGGCAAATCTTAAACCAATTCTTTGCATAGAACTTCGACCTAAGGAAATAACTAAAGAGAAGTAATCATATTGTAGACCAAAGTTTTGCTCTAATATATTAATAAGCCCAAGCATCCAATATTATTGTGGCAAGTACCTTACTTCTTGAAAATTGTGAACGTTTTATTCAACCTAATGTCACGTGTTCTCTTGAAACTAGCCAAATCCAAAATAATTTTCAAACATGAATATTGATCATTGTCACCCCCAATGCAAAATAGGATTAGCGATTAGTATGTGTATAATAAACCCAACGTTATTAAATATGATAGATCACAACATAATATTGGGAATGGACTAGCTATTTGAGTATTAGGCATGTATAGACAAACATCAAATAGTGACTTATTAACTCATATAGACTTTCAAAGACAAAAGTTTAGTGATAGTATTAAGCTTTATTTCTTGAACCAAAAGTATTATGTGAAAACATAGTGTCACCAGATGGATAAGGTGGTCAATATGGAAACCAAAGTAGTCTACATAAGTAAGACTTTAGTAAAGTCTTTGAAAGTGCCATTAGATACAGAAATTGAACTCTCCATTGACTTGAAACTAATACAAAGCTCTCAAAGGTTGAAAAGTATGACTCTTATGCTTGCCTTATCCTTAAGGATAGGTAATTGACTACTTATGCAAAATAGTTAGGAAGCACAAGCTAAAATTACTTAATACATGATTTTGAAATGATAGAGTTCACCAAAAATCCAGCAGATGTTAATTTTATGACAAAACTTGCACAAACTTATATTGACCGTAAAAGTCCCAAGTATTATTAAATTTAACAAATTGTAACCTCAAACAACAATGATGAAGGGAGTTAGTTAAAGACTATGTTTGCTCTACTTGAAAGGTAGATGCCATAACAAAATCCCTAAGTAGAAAGGTACCTAAAACCCAAGGAAAGCCATAATAACCCCCGGTAGAACTATAGAAACAAAAATGAGTTATACAAATTGAATATTATATTCATTCAATAATAAAAGAGCAAAATCAATTAAGACCAACATAAAGACCTTAAGTATTTGCAACTAGAGCAGAGATGAACAAAGATGAAAAAATATGTTTAATTCTTAACAAAGGAGGAATAGTAAACCATAAAAGATGATCAAAGAGCTACTAAAGACCATCATTCGTAGGTTATAATAGGTAGAGCATTAGTGACCAGTAGGAATAGCAACTACAAAAGAAGTAAAGAAATAGTACATGAGTCTTAAGATAGGATTATAATAGAATAGCAAAAAGTACAATCCTATTTGGATAATTAAAAGAACAAATCAAATATTAGAAAGTATAGGGCATATAGTTTAGAAGAAGTGGAAAGAAGCACTTGCTTATTAAGTTAGTAGTAACTATTAAGAAGGTATTATTTGAAACCTTATAAGAGATGTAGGCCCTCTATAAGTTAGTTCAAATCCAAGATAAAGACAAATTAATAGGACCTAATTTAGCTAGAGACACCCTTAAAGGATTCAAATTATTAAGGAATGGCTTAAGATGGCCTAGAATCATCAAAACTTATAAGTAAAAATGAGAGTGGAAAATTCAAGTTGGTGCTCACTTGTTTTGAAAGGAATTACCCACAAAGAAGAAAACTGGCTTCGTGCTGCAAAGGACAATTTCTAAATATCAAGAGAGTGAGAAACATAATTTAACAAATGGAATTCCATGTGGAAGATAGGTGAATTTTGGAAACATAAGAGATGCTTTAATAATTTGAGTCCTAACAGTCAAAGAAGGTAGAAGGTTAACAAAAAAAAATAAGAGTAAACCAGTGATAAAGAGATGATTAATGATTACATGGTCATATTACATAGGCTATTGACAATTCTGCTAACTTTAGAAATAATCTAAGGTCTAGTCTTCCATATTTCCATATTAAGGATATACATTTTAGATGAAACCCATGTACTTAAAGTTAAGATAGTACAGCTTGATTACAAGCAAACTTGTGAGGAACAACAAGTGGTTATTGTGGATTAACAAGTTTGATAACTCTATTCCAAAGAAGTATCTTCAACAAAAGTAATTTGGAAAGACATGAGAATCAATAAGTTATATGGGAATTAGAAGAGACTATGTGAGAAAAATATTTACAAGTAGTTGGTGAGATTTCTACTACAACCTTTAAAATAAAATCAACGTTGTCTTCAATATCAAGTATGAATTTTTTTAAACAGGGAAAATTTGGAACATCCATTGACATGTACAAGAGGTTCACATAATAATTTTTATTATATCACACTTGGATCAAGATATAAAAAAGAAAAATCCAATGACTTAAAGCCATTAGAATTCCAAAACATAAGATTAAGTCCATTAGAATTTGAACCTAAAAGTTTGAAAGAGTGAGCCCAAGGAATAAGGTTAATGGAGTATTGGAGAATGGAAGATGGTACAATGGAAATTAAGACCATTAAAACCTGAAAAACATATAAATGGGTTCATGAGGATTGGGCTTAGAATAATAAAAGTAGCTTATTGCTTAAAAGAACAAAGAAGCACATGGAAATGAGACCCTTAAGATTTAGGCTTGAATAGTGATCCAATAGAAATAAAAAGGAAAGAGGCATGAGTTCTTAAAAGAAGTCCTAAATATTGCCTTAAATAGAGAAAGGTGAAAGAGCACAGTTGGGCTTGAGAAGAGCCCAAACCATGACCTAATTATTAAAAGAAGGACAACTGGCCCATAAAGGAAAAAAAAGAAGGAAGAATACAAAAAGGAAAGTGAAAAGTCAAAAGAAGAAATAAATATAGATATTGCCTATCTAGATATTGTTTACTTTGAACTTGAATTAAGAAGTATTATGTAACAATGAAGTAAAAATTCTTATTACCCCTTATGTCTCAAATATGGTAACTCATATATTTAAATGACCCTATAACTTAATAGTGTAAAGAAAATTATGTGTTAGGCTTGTGAAGGCATTTGTTAGATGTTCTTCACAATGATCATGATTGGGAAAAATTAGATCATGACAAAAGTGGTATCAGAGCATGGTTTAGGGCCAGATAAAGTTAATTCCTAGTGCAACTAGTATGGAAACCTAGTGTTCTACTCAACATATATGAAAAAAGAATAATATAAGCAATTTGTATGCACTTGAGGGCAATTATTGTTTATAAGATTCATTTTAAATGATTCAGTGGAGAAAAGGTCAGGTATGTTATCTGAAATGAATTACAGTATCTGATGTATATTATGTTTGTAGAAAAGAAAATCTTTTGTGCGGGTATATGAATACTTTCAGCTAGCCTAGAAATGAAAAACCTCTACTGATCTTAATGGAAATAAATATATACTTAAGGATAAAAAGGTATGTGTGCATCTTAAATTATAATTTTGTATATGTGATTTGGAGGTTTGGCCTCTATATGTTGTATAAAGAAAAATGTTGTCCCTTAATAGCAAGAATGCTAAGCTAACCTCAAATGTCTTAAAAAGGGAGTTCTAGAAGAAACTAGATTATAATAGTAATCCTTTATTACTGAATTGATTAAAATCTAGCACTTGAACATATTCAACAATAGCATTAGAATTAAAAAATATTAAGATTGATAAACAAACCAATTTACCCTAGCAACAAATTCATTAATCACCCTCAATTCTCTAGGATTTTTAACATGCACCAATGCACAATAAAAAGCCCTATTATTACTTAAGCCAAACTGTCATAAACAATAGTGATTATAGAAATTCAACTAGCAATAAATTATAATGAATAATTAATTAATGGGCCCTATTAATCAATCATCCAAAGCAATTAATGACATTAAAATAAAGAATCAAGGAAATTAAATTTGGAACAAATTAACAATAGATGTAAATCTCACAATCAACAAGAGAATTGAAGCAAAATTTCACTTAGATTGAATAAGAATTTAGCTACACATTAAAATGAAAATAAAAACAAAAAATCAAAGAAAAGAGAAGACCTTAAAGGGGCTGGTGTTCTTACCCTAGCAGAGCTCCCCTCTCTTACAAAAGTATAGAAAATGAAAAGAATGTAAAGAATAAATATAATTAGGCCTTAGTTGAGCTTTTATATGAACTTACTACACTATCTCTACTTATGTTGCCGATTACAATTGGAAAAAGGCACAATTGGATGTGGGTATCTACATAAGAGTTATAGCTCCATCTCTTAGCAATCCTATGGCCTTAATCTTGCTTAAAAATTCAATTTCTAACTTAATTTGTGGCTAAAAACTGAAACTGTCTTGTAGAACAATCCAACTCATAATAAAATTTGTCACTTGGATCCATAACCTTGGAACTTTATTAAAAAGGTGTAGTTTCATTTCAAGTACTCCAAGAAAGTTGTGAAAGTGGATTTTAAATATCTAATAGGCTTAGATTTGCATTAAAATGAGGGTTGGAGCTCCAATTATGATCAAAATATTGAAATTGGTTCTGGATCAGTAAGTTAGCACTCTATTTCGACTTCTAGGCCTAATTTGACCTTCAAAACAGATGAATTGGGCTTTGGACTCTTCAAGATCTTTGTAAAGCATCCTCTTACCTTTCCAAAGATATAAGAATTACCAAAAGCTAAAGTTCAAAAATCAAGATACACCTAAAATTGTTATTATTGAATTCTCCCACTGAATTAATCCAATTAAACATAAAAATAGACCAAACTAGAAAAACAATCACAAGTATCCAATTACATGCAAAACATGACAAAAGGCTAAGCATAGAAGGGATATAAAATGTGTTTAAATTGTTATTAACAAATTCCTCCACACTTAACTGTTGCATGTCCTAAGGCAAGACACCAAAATAAAACTAACCTAGACTTAAAACAAAAACTCTAATACTACCCTTTCAACAATGATGAGAATGTGAAACCACAAGCAAGGAAAAAACCAAAATTTCAAGGGATATAGCATATCATAAAGCACATTCTTGACAAATCCAAACTCAAAATCAACTAAGAAAACAAATTTATTTAAAAGGAAACTAGATCAACTTGCTCGACCCTCACAAGATGAGCTTTTCATGAAACTCTCTTTGTGTTTAAGATGGGAAGGTGTTTCACTCAATTTTAATTCATAAAAATTTACTATCATAAACTTGTTTATTATCTAATCTTCATTACTCAAATCACATGCATAACACAAATCAAAATGACTTTTCAAAGGTTGTAATGTGGCTAAGGGAAATAGGGAGAAATGAATGATAAAGATATGAAAGTGCAAAACTAAAGAGACTAATAGAGCATTGTGACATAGATTCAAATAGGCAAAAGAGCAATTAAAATCGAAATCTATATCACAAATTTCACATTTATCACTTCTCTTTTCTATTTCCTATTTTTGTTCACTTTTTCAATTTCTTATTTTGAGCTCTTTCTTTTTGAAATGTTCTTTCTCCTTCAAAATTAATTTTCTTTTTCTTTAATTGCATTGAGCTCTTTTTCCCTTTTTTTTTCTTTTCTTTTTCATTTGTTTCTTCTTTTCTTTTCTTTCTTAACTATTGTAATGAATCACATTTGCCTTTTTACTAAACAACTAGCACACCTTCATACTTGTTCAAGAATCTATCCTACTAATGAATTAAATGCTCAAATAATCCTTAAGATTAGGAAAAAGTAAAGATATTCAAGGCTTGGCTTTTTAATGAGTTACATAACAAAAAAAAAGTTCAATTATGCTCAATGATGAGAACATAGAGGACTAACCTAAGGATCATTAAGGAGCTTTTCATGTACCAAGTGGACTCGTGACAAAAGCTAGGGCCAACAGGATGGGAGAAGCGATCAAAGGGCTTTGTCATGCATTTTGGAGATCACATGAGGAGCTTGGACTTGGAAGTTCAAGGGTCATTGATAAATGGGAAAAAGGACATGAAAATAAGATAGATTTGGTCCATTTTATTGATAGTATTTTGTGTTTTCTTAGTGTTTTTACTTTAATTTTATGTTTTGTTCTAGATACTGCTCTTAGTTTATATTTTTTATACAGGATGACAAAAAAAGCCTAAAAAGGAGAAAGAAACGTGAAGAATGAAGTTACATCTAGATTAAGGAAAGGACAGAAGGAGAATACATGCAAGAAACAAGCAAAAATTAAAAAAAAATATATGAAGAATACACCTAGCACGGTCGTGCCATGGAACACGGCCAAGCCGTGTTAGGTGCTGTAAGGAGCTCAAGTAGAAATTGCGAAGAAATTAGACACCATGTACAAAGTACGGCCTTGCAACCTAACATGGCCTGGCCATGTTAGGTGCTGGAAGAATCCTAGAGAAGAAATCATGAAGAAACTCAAAGAGGCAGCACACAACACGACCATGGTATAAGTTAGCAAGCTTAATCTGATAAATACAATCTCATGAAGTATATCCACCCCATGTTATGAAGCCCAGTCATGGTGAATGCATAAAAAGGCTATAAATAAGGCCCTTTGTAATCAGTTTTACATGACGTATAATTTAGAATCCTTCTTTTAGGTTTAGGCTAGTTTTCTCTTCTCTTTGCTCTTCTTTATTGCTTTAGGTTTCCTTTCAAATAGTTTATGTAGATTTTATTTCAGGTTTTGAAGACTTGGGGTTTTATTTTATTGAAGTTTTCATAAATTTTCATCTTCTACTTATTCTATCTTCTTCTTCTTCTTCATCTTTCTCTTTTATTTACATCTATTTTTTTGCATCATCTTTCTTTTACTTATTGCATCGTTATATCTTCTTTGCTTTCTTTCATCTGCATCTGCATTCTTTCTTTAGTTCTTTTGCATCATTCTTCTTCTTCTCTTGTCTTCTTTTACTTTCTTTATT
>JANHAO010017529.1:0-13938 GCA_026873985.1 Saraca asoca
AATGGATTTTGATTTTGACTGGCCAATTGATATGATATTTCATGGCAAAACAGAAATAGAGATTTGTTACAAACTTGAGAAAATAGTATTACTGTTATATGCAAGTAGCAAGAATTATCTATAAATACATAAGATGTTGGTTGCCAGTTAGGAATTATCAAAACAATATTTATTTTCCATTGTCAATGGCAATTCACAGCTTAATAAAGTAGTGTTGGTATGGAATATGATGAAAAAGGAAGTACTGACTATCAGAACAATGTTTATGCAATTGTAGCCTAGAAAAATGATTCATTTATATATGTTATATATGATGCAACAAGTTACAAAATGCACTATCCCCATAGCATTATATAAAAAACTACTAAAAATGAAAATTACTTCGAGAAGTCCTAAGCCCAAACTCAATTGTGACATTTCATCAAACATTTGATAGTCAATGAAATATTCAAACAAAACCTGAGCCCAACAGAAGCACATAGCAGAGTAAATTACAAAATTCTGAGAACCGCTAACTTATTGCAAAATTAATCATCACATGGTAAGGATAGAACAATAAGCACAAAACAATAATGCTAACAAAAACGGAGCTGTGAGCAATGTGACCTGCAAGTTGTGAGCCATGAGCTACGTTCTCCAGTGACAAGCTCTCTGTGAGATCTTTGCGCACTAACCTTCAAATTTGGTCTTCGAGCTCTACAGCAACGAGCACAATATCTTATATGGAAGGTTGCTAAGTTTTGTATATTCTAGCCTTTTTATCTTATATCTCAAGTCCAGGTGACGCTCAGATAAAAGTTTTTGTAAAAACGATTGTTTAGATAAAATAATTTTATAAAAAAAGTAAAAGTCAAAATTGTAAAATAAATTTTATTGTGTGAAATAATTTTTTTTAAAAAAAAATAGGAATTTATAAAAATAAAATTATAATTTTAGAAGACTAAAGAAGAAAATTAATTAATTTATTTCATATAAAATATCATTTTTAGCCATAAAAAATATTTATTGTATAAAATAATTTATAAAATTAATATAAAATAAACATTACCTATTAATTTAGATAATACAACAATCACTTAAGCGATGCATATTAATTAAATTTAAGCAATAATTGTAAAACTATTGCTAATTATACATATCGCAACAAATTATATGTTGCCTGTAAATTATAATTCGACAATAGTTAATAAAGTGTTATGTATTTTATATTAAAAAATAATTTTATTTAACAATAGTCAATTAAGTATGATTTATTCTATATCAAACAATAATTTTTTAGTATTGTTTAATAAGCGCTATTTAAACTAAAAACAAAATGCAACACTATCAAAATCTTTATACTTTAGATAACAATTTTTAACTGTTGTCATATTTAATGTTGTCATAAGTAAAAAAAAATGTTGCAGTTATAATTATGATTAGTCCTTACTTTCCATTTACACAAAAGGCATTCGCCATCGTCTTCATGGTAATTGTGACAAGTAGGTTGAATTTGGATTTTTTTTGGATGATGGGTTTGGGTGACATCGGCAAGTTGATTGCGTTATGCAAGGAAGGCTTATGGGAGAAAACGTTCTGCCAAGAAAATTTATGCTAGTGGATGTTTTGTAAGCTATACAGGGCAAAGACAGTAGTGATGAGGGTTATTACAAGAAGATGATTGATATAAATCCTCGACAATCCCTCGGTTCTGAAAAGATTTGGTTCAGTTTCTGATGAGAGATTTAATTCTTGTTATGATGTTCCGTCGTAATCCGAGATGAAGAGATGTAAACATACTTCAAGATTTCTATTTATTATCTCACAAGTATGAAATTATTGATATTTCTTCAAGGAACAACATTAGTCATGGTGCATCATTAATCATTTGTTGGGAAGTAAGGATTTAAATTGTGGTTGCAGGCATATTTGTTAGTTTTTTTTAATGTGGTAGGTGTTGGAGAAGTAAAAAATATAAATTGTGAAAGTAAAAATGTAGATTGTGGATATTATTGTTGTGAAAATTTGTTTTGTCTAAACAAATATAATAAAAATATATATAATACCTATTAATTTATATTTTTTAATATTAATTCTTTTAATTCAACATAATATAATATGATAGTAAATAAAATTTATTTGCAAATAAAATATCAATGTTTTTAATTTTTATTTTGTTAAAAAATTTTATAAATGAATGTATTACTATTATTATGGTTGTAACAGGATGCAGTATTATGGTGTTGCAATTGCAATTCACTGTGATATTCGTGATTTTCAAAAAAATTATAAATATGATGTGATGTTACAATCGTAAAACGTGTTTTGACCCATAATTTAGATGCTTGACTGTGAGAATGAAAATGAAGTAGATTAGAAAGAAGTGGAAGGTTATTCTCCTCAAAATAAATTAAAGAGGTTGAATATAAGATTTCGTCTTCTTCAACTTGTAAACAAAGCATAAGATTAAATGCAACCTTTTAAGCCACAAAGTTAATATGCTTCCAAAATGTTATATGGTCAAAGTTTTCCAAGCAGTCCTAATTTATTGACTACTGATTTTTTTTTCTTTTGTATGTTTTTCTGTGTTCTTTCCTTCCTAAAAGTTTTTTCTTGGGGGTTAGGATATGGCGAGTGTTTGTTTTTGGTTTTTTTTTTTTTGTAATTATTATGGTTATGGGATATACAAGTGTTTTACTTTAACTATCAAATAATGAAAGTAACATAATATTAGAATATGTTAAATCCTGTTTATACATCATGTATATATGCTTAACTAAATCACTTCACACTACTTGTTTGTCAATATATATTAAAGTTCGGTTACTTTACCTGCATACGTTCATACTAAATCCTGTTTTGAAATTCATCCCCCTATTAACTTCTGCACAGTTTAGATAATTGTTCATAGGGCAAAAATATAATTTGAAATAAATATGATCAAGAAGCAAAAGCACAAATCTTATATAAAAAAAATGGATAATAAATTATGATTAATCCCAAATGCTCTGACTTGTATTCCACTTATTTGTCTTTTTTTTTTTTTTCCAACCATGTTCTTGCAGCATATGCTTGCTTCCTTTGGGATACAGAAGATGGAGAAGGTGAAGTTTCATGGCAGAACCATGATGAGGCCCCTCTTGTTCAAGAAAACACCATGCTTGGATATTAAAATTTATAGGAGTGGCTTCATAAGAGCCTATGATGAAAATCGAATATGAAACTCTTCAAATAGAACAAATTAAAGAAGAGGGGTCATACGCAGTAGCGGAGCGACCTGCGTAAGGAACAAAGTAAGTAGTGTATGAAGAAAGTAGTCTATCAAACACACTCTAACATTCAATATAAGTAGTGAGAATAAATGCGTAAGAGATGCCTGAGGGTTTATATAGGAGTCAAGCATGTCATCTAGTATGCTTCTACATGAATGAAAGTGTCCACATGTTTATAATGTATTGTTGGCGTGGGTGAGATTCCTACCTTGTAGTTGATGGAGTAGTCACACTATTTGTGAAGGTGTTGAGTGGGCTAATTTGCATGGTGGGCTAAGCTTGTGGAATTAACCAACATAAGGCCATTCTAGAGCCTCATTGTTCGATCGACACCATGATGCTTGAGACTAATGTGGACAGGTTGTTCGGTTGGACTTGAGATTTGGGGAATTTTGTATCCAAGGATTGAGTTTATTAACCGGTGATGGTTGGTCATAGTCAATTGTGATTTTTGGATTGTGTTACAATATATATTTTACAATCATATCAAGGAAGCATATGGTGGGGAAGGGAGCACTAAAGGAAATGAATAAGTCTAGTGTTGAGACAATGCTTACAATAGTAAGGATTAAGAATAATGTGTTGGGAAACATATCCTCACTCTAAACAAACTAGCATCAAGTGATTAGAATAATTAGAGTAGTGTAATCACACACAAACAATTTAACGTGGAAAAACCAAAAACTCTAGAGAAAAAGCCATAGATAAGAAGAGATTTACCATATCATTAAGATTACAAGACAATGTGTGTGAAGGTTCTCTCAATCATAACTGCATAACTTCCCAACCACCATCTCTACAGCTTTCCCAAATCTCTATGAGGGTTCCCACATAATCCCTATAGGCACTAAAATCAAATCTCTCTTATACCTCAAATCTTAACCATTACAAATATTTATAGCCCAAATATTTGATTAGCAAGCACTCACCATCATACTCTAACATAAAATTCTAACTTGGATAGGAAGATAGCTCACAATAGATAATTAATATTAATTGATAACAATCATAATTTGTGTCAAACTTAATCATCTCCACCCTAACAAAAATTCCACCATCTTCATCAATATTCATGCTTCATCTATTGCAAATAAGACCATTCATGGGGTGCCAACTATGAAAGTACACAATCGTTGCAATTTTTTAAAAAAACTATAGCAATTTTCTTCCTATCAAGTAGCTCCACCTCAATCAAGTGTCACAAGTTTCACTGGAATCTATTCACAATCTCCTTATCTGCAGGCATCTCCATCATCTACAGGAACACTAAACCTTATGAACACTCTCACGAATTAGATCTTCAAAACATGCAACTTTTTCATCTACAGACATCTCCATCATTTGCAGGAATATAAAATCTCACAAACACTCTCATGAACTAGATCTTCAAAACACACACAATAGGTACTTTTCATAGTTAAAAGTGGTGTCTTCACAAATCTTCTTCTCCAAGCACACATGGACATAGTATAGGTATTCTCCCAGTTCCTTAGCACTAGTGTCTTCCCCAAATCTTCATCTCCATCATTAACTACAACTCTCTCACTCTTGTCTAAGCCGAAACATCTTCCTTCAATTCTCCACTACATCATTCTTCTTCCTTAACTCACACACACAATTGAACTAACTCCATAACATCAACATTCATCATGTGGCATCGACCTGAGTGACAGTTGGTGGATGTACACCAATCATAATTAATATAACTAAATCACCCTAAGATTTTAGCAAATGGTGATGATCTAGGTTGTACCCTAAAGATTTCTTGATATGGTATATCCTACTATTCATAGAAAGGTGAAATGCAAAATGTAGAATCCTATAATGCAGAATGACACAAGCTAAAAGGATGCAAAATGCAAAATGACAATAGAAACAAAATACTAGAATGCTAAATGCAAATGCAACTAATTAGTTATGGCTATATGTTAGGAAAAATAGGGGGTTTATGATTGAGTTGAAATTGTAAAAAACCAAAAAACTTAAGTATAGAAATCAAAGTCACAAAATGCAAAAAGCATGCAGTAATAGAATGTAAGACATATAACCAGTTTAAGGGGTAATTGTAACTCCCCCAAATAGATTTATCACAGACCATTAAATATGCATTAAACTTCAATTGATTTCCTAACCTAGAGCTACCTGGAACCCTTGAAATAGCTCTCAAATCCTCTACTAGATAACCACTTAGGATTCAGCTTAACATGATGAATAGAAACAAGTAACCATCTATTCATAAAACTAGATGCAATTAAGCTTGAAAACCAGAATTTAGCTAAACTAAGCAATTGACTAAACACCTTTAGTTCAATTACTTAAACATTGCTTCTCATGTAAAGAACATTGAACTACTAGCCAACATTCAACAATAAATTCAGCTAGATTTATCAATTAAACACAGATCACACATACAATCACCAAATGGCCACATTAGCAATTGCACATGTAACCAAACAGCAAGATAAAGATAGAAGTAAGGATAAATCAACTAAAATTAAATAGATAACAGCAAGGTCTCAAAATCAAATGAATTAGAGTGTGATACCCTTAGACTTGGTTACAAAGTACTCAGCCTTCCATGGCTGCCATGAAGATGTAAAGGGAAACTAAAGAAAGCTAGTCTAAATGTAAAATTGACAAAGAATTCTTTGATCTCTAAGGGTTTTAGCTATTTATATCTCCTACACCCTCATTAAGCCTCATGGTATACCTGTTGGGCTTATAATGAATCAGGCTTAGTTATAATTGAAGCCTTTAAACTATATTTACAAATCCAAACACAAAACTAGTAGCCTCTATGTTGACTTTCAAAACTATGTAGTTTCACTAAGTTTAAGGCTTAACATCATTAGGCTAGAACTTAGAGATTTCTGGACTTTAGTTTGACCTCATTTGACCTATTGAAGGTTTAGTTATGATCCAATCATTATGACAAAGTCAATTTGGACAAAAGCACTAGGGCAACTTTATAGCAAATTTCGAGACTTCGAGTGGTAGAACTGAACTCTGGCTTTAACATGAAAGTTGTAGACTTTTCTCTTAGCTTTCAACAGTATAAAAGATTGACCCAATTTGAAATCTACAAGTTATAGTCTAAAACTTGAAACAGTGTTAAAAATCCAACATTAAGTAATTAATTCAATTAAGCTCCAAATCATGATCAAATCATAAAACAAGGCCAATTCACAAAATTAAATTCAATTAACATCCTAAGAGGTAGAGCATGATAGGAAATAAATGTGGAAATATTTTGCTCATCAAATTCCCCCATATTTAGCCTTTGCACGTTTTTAGGCAAACATAACATTATTCAAAACTGAAAAACTAAACTACTAAACGCTAACTTTTCAATGATAAGGTGAATGCCTAACTAAAAGCAAGGAAACAAATGAAAAAATTCAAAAAAACATAACACATCATGAACAATACTTTATTGACAACTCAAAACTCAAAAATTAACTAGCAAAGCATCTTCAATCAAAAAGAAGGTGAATCACATTAATAGAACCTCTCAAGCAACCTTTCTAGCTCTTTATATGTCTATAATGTAGGCAGACGTTTCACTCAATTTCTTCTCCTAACAATGCACTACCATAAGCTTCCTTCTTATCTCATCTCCACTACCAAAGTTACATACACAACATAAATCAAAAGGACTTTATTAAGGGTTGTATGGGGTCTAGGGAAAGGAAAGGAATGGAAAGGACATGAAAGGTTAAAAACTAAAGAAATTAAAAGAGCATTAAATTGAGATGAAGATTCAAGCAATCAAATATTCACAATTGGGGAATTCAACATCACAATTTTCACATTGAACCATTTGTCTTTTTCTTCATTCTTTTTTTCTTTTTTTTTGTTTTGTTTCTTTTTCTTTCTTTTTTTTCAGATTTTTTTAGTAGAATTTTTTTATATTTTTTTTCTTACTTCTTGCCCATAATATTTGCCACAATTTACTCTTTTGCCATTAATCAAGATCGCCCCACACTTGTTCAAAAATTCATCTCAAAATTATTCAAATGCTCTATTAATCTTTAAGGTGAGGTACAGACATTAGAGACTTGGCATGGCTATGCTTAAGGCTAAAGAACAATAAAATGGTCAAATAAGCTCAAAAGGGCTAAACAATGGTAAAAAAATGTACAACGTAAGCTAATAGGGTAAAATGCTATGTGAAAGGATGCCTTAATCACTTTTGTGCATGTGTGTGCTAAATGTAACTTTAACAAGACTCAAAACAAGTTCTAGAGCACATAATCATGAAAGAAAAACACATAAAAGGGAAAGAAAATTATCAAGATATATACACAAATGAAGGCTCAAAATCTCACAAGCTAGAAATTGTCTACGAAAGCAACCCACCAAGCTTCCAAAATCAATCACTACATTAGCTAAAAGTCAAGAATCAAGAATCAAAAACTATTATTCAATCATGATATAAAATCATCAAAATTCAAATGAAACCTACTAAAGGCCAAAGAAAACTCAATATCATCCAAAAAACACCGAAAAATTCAAAAACAAAATTGAAAATTTTTTTATTTTTGTATATTTTTTATTTTTTTTCAAGGAAAACTCAAAAATAAAGCAACGGAAACTAAAACCTCTCCCCACACTTAAATTCTACATTGTCCTCAATGTAAGCACAAACAATAACACATAATGGACAAGCAAAATAATAGAGATAGGGTAAAGAAGATGCTTAGGTTGCCTCCCAAGTAGCCACCCTTCTCTAGCGTCTTTGGCTAGACAATACATTTATCAATCCATGTATATGGCATTATGGAAGTTCAACTCCTCAATTGTTTACTCTTGGAAATCCTCATGAAAGTGCTTAAGCTTATGTCCATTCACCTTAAAGCTCTTGTTTATTGCTACATTTCTAATTTTAACTGCATTAGATGGAAAAACATTAGTAAAAACAAATTGACCTAACCACCTAGACCTCAACTTATCGAGCATCAGCTTAAGCCTTGAGTTGTAAAGAAGCATATTTTGTCTAACTGTAAACTATTTCCTAGCCACTATTTTGTCATGAAAAGCCTTTATTTTCTCCTTGCAAATTCTTGAATTCTCATAGTCTTCTAAGTAGATTTCCTTAAGTTCTTGCAATTGAAGTCTTCTTTGCTCACCCGCTTGCTTCAAGTCCAAATTGCATCTTTTCATCGCCCATGCTCGATCTTTATAGGTAGATGGCAAGATTTCCCAAAGAATATCTAATAAGGGGACATTCCAATGGGTTTCTTGTAGGTGGTCCTATAAGCCTAAAGAGCATCTTTAAGTCTCTTGCTCCAATCTTTCCTATTTGGATGGACTATTTTCTACAAATTTTGCTTGAGCTCTCTATTGGAAACTTCTACACGGCCATTGATTTGGGGATGGTAAGGTGTTGAAACTTTGTGAAGCACTCTATACTTCCTCAACAATGCCTCCATTTGCCTACGACAAAAGTGTAAACCTTGATCACTTATGATTGCTTGTGGAACTCCAAACCTGTTGAAAATTTGTGATTTGACAAAATCTACAACAACTCGAGAATCATTAGTTCAAGTGGACTTAGCATCCACCAATTTTGACACATAATCCATAGTAAGAAGAATGTAAGTAAAGCCAAAAGAAGAGGAAAAAAGACCCATGAAATCAATGCCTCAAACATCAAATGTCTCATAAAATAACAATGGTTGTTGAAGCATCTCATTCTTACGTGTAATGTTGCCTATACTTTGGCATTGCTCACAATTCTTACAATATGTGTAAGCATCATGAAACAAGGTAGGCCAATAAAGTCCAAAATCCAAAACCTTCCTAACTATTCTTTAAGGTTCAAAATGGCCTCCATATACAAGTCAATGGCCTAATCTTTGATGAATCTCCTATTAAATCCTACATGTTCAAGAAAAGAATGCACTTTTTGAACACATGTGGGGTAGGGTAAGGAGGAAATAACATTGATTTTAGCTCTATATACTTCTATTCCTTTACTAGAAACTAAATGGCCTAAGATTATTCCATGCTTAACCATAAAATGACACTTTTCAAAATTTAGCACAAGATTAGTCTCTACACATCTTTTAAGCATTCTAGTAATTAAGGCTATCTAAACAAACATCAAATGAATCCCCATAAACAGTAAAATCATCTATAAACACCTCTATGCAACTCTTTAAAAAATTTGAAACGATGCTTATCATACACTTTTGAAATGTGCCAGGTGCATTACATAGGCCAAAAGGCATCCTCTTATAAGCAACAGTGCCAAAGGGATAGGTGAGTGTAGTCTTCTCTTGATCTTCTGGGGCTATGTGAATATGAAAATACCCTATAAATCCATCCAAGAAGCAGTACTGTGACATTCTAGCAAGTCTTTATAACATTTGATCAATGAAAGGAAGGCAGAAGTAATCTTTTCTAGTTACTTGGTTCAGCTTCCTATAATCAATGCACACTCTCCATCTATTAGTCTAGTCAACCCAAGTTCTGAACCCTAAACTACAGAATGAATGTAAAAAGGGAGAAAGAGAGAAAGAGTAAGAGCAGGGAGACACCAGAAGTTTTTAACGTAGATCGGCTAAAGTTAGTTTGACCCCTATGTCCATGGCTTTTCTTACTCTTTACTAAGCGTTTTTGTATCTGATGATTGAATATCCCATGTACAATGATTTCATCCCCTTTTATAATGGTTGAGGGGTTACAATTTGAATGTAAATCTATAACAGATAAGCGTCATGACTTGATTAGGATTATATAGTAGATCAAGATAGACGCCTATAATAGACTTCTGCCAGAATAGGAGATAGGACAGACTTTCCCTTATGGTTAAGGATGCTTCCTACAAGCTACAAGCTAGGCCTTACTTTCATGACTTGAGGTTACTACTTTGACTTGTGTTGACCAATGACCTTAGCTTGTATGTAGTGACTTGGTGTCTTAGTCCAGTGGCCTCAATCCAAATGAGCTGGGCCTT
This sequence comes from Saraca asoca, assembly GCA_026873985.1. Classification (NCBI taxonomy): domain Eukaryota; kingdom Viridiplantae; phylum Streptophyta; class Magnoliopsida; order Fabales; family Fabaceae; genus Saraca; species Saraca asoca. The sequence continues at coordinate 10,213 of JANHAO010017529.1, forward strand.
TGGTAGCTGAGTCTGTCCATTGAGCTTTTACCAGCTTGTTTATGTGATTACAATAATACCCACAACATTAGCCCCTAACTCCTAGTGTAGTCTACATACTAGGAGTTGTAGTTTGCTGATAAAAGTTGGAGATCATGATTAGTCATGCTGCTATTCCTTATTCCATCGTTTTGTCTACCTATACCATCATTATCATATTGCATGTATGCACCTTTTTGTAACCATCAGCTCAATAGTGACAGAGCCCTATTTTTCATTGGACCATTAGATCAAGGACGGTTGATCATTCTCCTGATCTAATGATGTGGCAGGTTGCATTATAAGGTGAGAAAACCCTTCATTCCCTTTCATTTATTGCTTTTGAAAATCTGCACTTTAGTTTTTTCTTATTTTTCAAGCTCTCACCTAGTCACCGATATTCTCCATCATTTTTGCTTCTATAACAACAACCTTTAGGTTCAATTTGCTAGAGATTGATCATGCCTATCTTTTTCTAGATTCTCTCCTAAGGGCCCATCACGTTCTACTGATTCAGTAGGTCTTTCGAACACAACCTTGGTTCTAAGCTCCTACTTTTTATGAATGCTTTGCTTTGTGGGTTTTGATATCTAGCAACTTGGCTTGGTAATGTGTGCTCATTAGTCATTAGGAAATTTTTCCCTGCTGACTGGTTCTGTAGTGTGTTTATTTGTGGGCTTCTTATTGTTTATAAAATCGGTGTATCATTTGCCAGAGAAAGTGCTTGTAGGTTTTGAGGTCATAGATTATGGAGTTTAGCCTTTTTCTGTCTCCCTAGTTTTTGCGACTTAATAGGTTCATTAGTTAATCCATCTATATTTTCAATAATCTGGGTCTTAGATGTGGTGATCCAAGGCATGTGTGGCCTGTTGCATAAGAAACCTTGTTATCTTTAGCTTATAAATAAGGTATACTTTTAGCAACCTGATTATTCCTTCTTTTATGTATATGGAAAGTTATAAATGCCATGGTTATCGCATAGCAAATGATGATGATTCTGAATCCCTAGCTTGAAATAGGGACTTAATATGTTTTATACATGAAGCAACTTCTGGGAGTAGTGAGGTCACCAAGAGGTCTGTTGCTCATCCTGATCCTACAGAGGGCCAACAAGTTACTGAGAGTTAGAGGCCCTCAGACTATATGATGTTTACACACCACCCTTTAATCATTAAACTTGATGAATGTAAGATTTTAGTCAATTCTTTCTGTCTTGTATATTAAATATTTGATGTAATAGATTTGTTGCATGTAAAATTATAATTGTAATCTCCTCTCCTCTACAAATAGGAGGAAAGAGATGAATGTTAAAAAGAGAAGAACGAAAGCCATCATACTAAAACTCTATAAAAATACTTTTAGATTAATACATTATCATGGACGTAGGGTCTAGTTTTGTCTGCATTTGGCTGAACCACGTTAAAAAAGCTCTATGTTCCTAACTGCTCTTCCTCTTCTTCTTATCTTCTGTATTCATTCACTATACTTGTAATCAGATTGTAGTTTGAGATCCGAAAAAATCCTTAGTTGACTAGAGTTTGGCCTAGAACCAAAATCTACCGTTAATATTTTGGCACTGTTTATAGGGATCTAATCTATTCTCTGGTTTGTTTTTCTACTATAATGGCTAAGGGAAGAGCCACCAAAGCTTCAAACGTGTTGTCTAATCCTCCAGAAGGTCATGTGTCTATGACAGACTCCTACATTGCTCTTGTCATTACTGCTACTACCAATGGCGCTAACGGAATGTCAATTTGGCTCCAACATTAGGAAAAACTACAAAATATGATGGAAGAATTGACTAAAGCAGTTATAATGCTATCACAAGGTGTGCAAAAGCAGGCTAAAGTTACTGTACCTATGAATGTTCACCAACGACAGCAAGCTGGACGTTCGGACAATGCTAATCAGGAGAATTCTCCAGCTCGCTGCTCACAAAAGTAAACTCCAGGTCGTAGCTCTCGCAACCATGAGGACCAAAGGATTCAGTAATCTTCCAGCCAACAATCTGGGGTACGAGACCTATCGGTGGAAGAAGTATTTCAAAAAATGATCCAGCTGAGGAATGCCTTCGAGGTCCGAATGACCATGCTCGCTTCGAAGAAAGGTCGCCACTCTCCAAGGAAATTGAGGCTCGCTCCTCAAGCTTAAGGCCTCTGTGATTCCATTATACAATGGGGATTCTAATCTGTATGACCATTTGGACACGTTCAATGTTCAAATGGATTTGCAAATGGTCAATCTTTTGGTCAAATGTTGAGTTTTCCTAGCCACACTAGGAGGTGTACCTCGAGCTTAGTTCAAAAGCCTTTCTGCTTGCTTAATTTGTAGTTAGGAAGATTGCCAATAAAAATTCATGAGCTAGTACAAAGCACTAAAGAGATAGCTTATGCCCCCTATCATTTCGCCATGATCTTTCAACGTAAGCATGAGTCGCTAAAGGACTACATCACCAGGTTCAGGCGAGAGGCCAATTCAGTGGAGAATCCATCTGAAGAAACCATTCTAGTGACAATCTCTGCTGGACTCCGCAAAGATGGAAAGATGTACAAAAGCCTATACAAGCCCTTGGTGAAGGATCTTACTAAGTTTTATAAGCGAGTTGCTAAGTAGATCAAATGGAAAAAGACCTTTTGCTTGGGTAAATCTGACAGGAAAGATGAGAGAGAAGGCTTCTCCCATGGCAAGAAGAGGTGCAATGTAAACCAAGGTGATCATTCCATTAAGTGGATCGTGAAGAGCTCCAAAAGGCCCAGAGGTGAGTGACCTCAGCATTCAAATCACCGCAAGTAATATAGCATCCTATCAGACTCTCAGGATAGGATTTATATAGAGGAAAGGGATATAGAGGACTTTGGGAGACCTACTCCCATACAGATCCCTTATAGGTAGAGAAACAAGCAGGAGTTCTGTGCTTATCATAATGAGGTCAGGTATGGGACCTCGAACTATCAAGAGCTTAGGGATGCAATTGAAGACCTGATCAGAAGAGGATAACTAAGAGAGTATGTTGTACGGCCTATAGGGCAGCAATCTCGGCATCCCTAGTGAGATGCTGGCCAAGAGTCAGGGGGCTCAGTCAGGATAATACATTGACAATGTATCTTAAATTCAAGAGTTAATGTAAATGCTTTCCTTTGTCCCTGTTGACAGCTGTTTGCTGATTGGCTTGGTGTTATTGTCTTCATCTCTCTTTGATCTGCTTCTCGCTATAACATGCTCAAAATTCGTGTAGCTCGCATGCAGTTAACCTCTTTCAAATCTCTTGAGTGACTTTGTGCCAACCGTGATCTTTAGTCCAGTTGAGGCCCCTAAGCTTACTCCAAAGTTGAATTGATGAAGTTGCCAACTTTCTAAGCTAGGGCCCCCTAAAGCTCGTTCCGGAGATGAATTGAGGAAGTTGTCAGCTTTCTAAGCTAAGGCCCCTTGGAGCTTATTTCGGAGATAAATTGATGAAGTTGCAAACTGTCTAAGCTGAGGCGCCGGGGCTCATCCCAGAATAATTGCCACCATAGCCGCGTGCTCACTGAAGTGCTGGGGCTCATCCTAGAATGATTGCTAACATATCTGCATGCTCACTGAGGCAGTAGGGCTCATCCCAGAATGATTGCCAGTGTAGCTACTGTTAGGTTTGCTTGGCTCAAGGGGCAGCAAAGGGGTGCAATTTTAAAAATTTTCTTCTCCCCTTAGGCTAAGCAAACTCCCATA
>JANHAO010017530.1:0-13942 GCA_026873985.1 Saraca asoca
CTTCAAGTGGTTTAAAGACTACCTCATTGTTTAGTTAAAATATTTGGATCAAATATCATTTGAACTCATTTACAAAAGATCCTATCGAAATAAAATAAGTCCTAAAACTAATCTTGGATCTCTTGAATCATATTTCTTTGAACCTGCAAAACAAATCAAAAACACTAAAACATATTATTAGATAAAACTGTTTTTCAACATTAAAACTAAGGAAAATATGTAGCTATAGTAATCTAAGCTAACAACATTGAATAGAGTCATCATTAACACATCCAACTCAATTGAATCTTATCTCAATTCCATCTTGAATAGAGAGTAAGACATTCCTCAGCTATGTAACCTTTGGCTATGGAGCCTTCTAGTTGAGCCCTATTTTTCATATATGACTTTAAATGTCCTAAGTACCTATTGAGTACAAAGTAAAATATGCAAATATGATTAGCTAAGCATTTAATTACTAATATTGTGATTACAACTAAAAACAAATCAAATAAATGCACCTCTTAATGGGGTACATCCATCGATAATGTCCAAGTCCTCCACATTTTACTTCCTTAACTAGATGAATAATCAAATGAACCATTATAGTGAAGAATGATGGAGAAAATAACATCTTTACATGGCAAAGTGTGATTACAATTCTCTCTTGAAGCTTGTCAAGCTCAACTAGATTCAAAGCTTTACTACAAAATTGTTTGATGAATGAACACAACTAAAACTCCATTACTTTCTCTAGGAACAAATTACACAATGCCAATGGTAATAATTGCTCCACACTAATATGTGAATCGTGACTTTTCAATCCAAGGATCTTACAATGTCTTAAATCAATACATCTTGAAATATTACTCAAATATTTGTTAGGTATTTTCACATTCTTCAATCTATAGAGAAATACATCTTTTTTGGCATTTGTCATTGCAAAAAGCGCCGGAGGGTACTTCCCATTCTCACTAGCCCACAAATCTCACCTTATAGTCATTGCTTCTACATCTTTACAAGCATTAAGATGGTCCCTCATCTTCCCTTGTTCATTAAGCAAAGTGTAAATCACATTATCATAGACATTTTTCTTAATGTGCATAACATCAAGATTGTGATGTAACAAATTAAATTCCCAATATGGAAGTTGGAAAAATATACTTTTCTTCTTCCATTGTTATGTTTCACTTTCATCTGCCAATATACCTTGAGATATTTTTCTCTTTCTTTCACCTTAGGCATCTTTCCAAATATGACATCAACATTTTCTAACTGTTCCAAAATTTTGGAACCAGACAATATTTTTGGTAGGTCTCTCAACTTTGTGTTTCCATTGAATCAAGACTTATTAGACCTAAATCTATGAGATACATCTAGAAAGTGATGATAACACATAAAAGCACCACTTCTTACTATAGGGAGGACATTGAAGCTCAAAGTCAAAGTTACAAACTAGGTAAGCCAGCCCAGTTTGAGTATTCCACCCAAACAAGTTTCCAAGTCCAGGAAAGTCACTAGTTGTCCACATTAGAGCTACACATAATTTGAACATCTTATTTGTTGGTGCCTTGTATATTTCCACACCGATTTTCCATAACTCTTGCAATCCTTGGATTAAAGCTTGGAAGTAGACATCTATGTCATTTTCCAAGCATTCACTTTCTTGGAATAATCATTGAAAGGATGAAAGAGACATGCTTCATACACATCCAGGGAGGCAATTTGTAAGGGATTAAAATAACTAGCCATATGCTATAATTGGTGCTTAAATGAAACTATTACTAGCAAGGCTAAGTCACACATTCTAAGGATCTAAAGAAAATTCTGGGTTTGATGTATCAAACTTCTTCCATGCTTTAGAATCTTTTGGATGTCTTAGTAAACCATCATTATTAGTCTACACAACATGCCACTTCATGTGCTCTACAGTTTTAGATGTCATGAATAATCTTTACAAATGTGGCTTGAGTGGAAAATAATGTAACACTTTTCCAAGATTTTTCTTCCCCTTTTTTCTGCCATTGGGTGCATCCATTCCATTATTATTGCTCTTTGGTTTCCATCTAGAGGTATGGCATCTCTTGCACTCTTCTCTATCTATATCCTCTCCCTAATAAAGCATGCAATCATTTGGACATGCATGTATGTTTGTGTAGTTCAGACCGAGTTTGTTAATGATTTTGTTAGTCTTATAGAAAGATTCAGGGATCTTTGCATGAGGAAATGCATCATGCAGCAACTCCTAATTTCCATCTCTAACTTACTCATAAAATTCTCAAGTTTGTTCACCTAGACCCTCATTTAGATTAAACTCCTTATCTTTGGCAAGTGGTTCTAGTGGTGAGTCAGGTTCATACAAATTGTGTCTAGAGATCTCAAAAGCATCATTTATCATGTGTTGAATCAAATTCTTGCTAGACTCTAATGTAGATGGTTCATTGGCATGATACCTACTATTTGGAGTGTCTACAACACTTAATTCCCCATGCCAAATCCACTTTGTGTATCCAATAGGAAATTGTTTTAGTATCAAGTGTTTATATACTTCATTTCTAGTCAACCATTGCCTAAATCTACAGGGACATTTTATTCTCCCTTCAATGGATCGATTTGCTATTGAAAAGTCCAAAAATTCCTCTAAACCTTTAGCATATTTTGTTGTGTTCTAAGGAAAAGGAATCCAAAATTTGCCCATTACCATGGCTAGTACACTACCTATCTAGAATCAAAAATATAGAATATTCATTTGATCTAACTTGAACAAGTCTAATTATAAAATCTTTTATCATGTTTGAAAGATTGAAATAATGTGAAATCATCTATCACTTTTTAACAAAGTTAAGGGAGGATAGGTGACTAGTCTTATCCTATTAAATACACAAAAAATGAGGAAAGGCAATGTTTGAATTTTGTATAATCAATAATATTATGGTCTTAAGTTATATTTAGTTAGCTTATATTCATAAAATAAAACCTTAACTTTTAAGATATAATCCATATAGAATTACAGTACAAAACATGTTAACCTAAATAGTATGCAACTTAACATGTATACAAACATAGCATATGAAGTAAGCACATATATGTTATTAACATATTAATTTATTCTTAATAACATATTAATTTTTTAATTTTATTTTCTCTAAAAATAAAACTAAACAAATTAGTCTTCTTACAAACATTGACTAATAAATTAATTTTAATATTGTAATAGCTAAGTTAATACATTTGAAGTTTATAAGTTGGTTTCCATTTACAAACACAGTAGGTAGTAGCAACAAACATAACAATAAAATAATAAAGAAGATATGTCAAACCTGTGTAAATTCAGAAGTATCCTCAATGAATTCTATATCCCGACTCTCAAGCCTACAAACCAAGATAAATCGATAATTTATTGAAGTTCGTATTATACCAAGTTTTAAATCTTGATTTATAGGCATAATTTGGCATAATCCTGTAATAGATCATTAATTTCTAAGCTAGCTAGAAAATAGTTGCACTATTCATATTTTGATATAGAAACCCAATTTTTGTTAGTTTTAATTAAAAATATATATTTATGAAGACAAAAGGTAGGACTTCAATTCTTAGGTAGTGACTAACCAAAGCTTTGGCATCATTATACATTTGATGACACTTTAAGCTTTCACAATCGAAGGGAGAGAAATTTTAATATGATTGATAATAGTAAAAAAATAAACGTTTTCAAAGTAATATATGTTAGCATTAGCTAGTGAGAATGTTAGCATTTCTAGGGAAATTGTTAGTGTTAGCCTAAGTTACCCTAGCTACACATATTTCCTAATTTTGATGTTGAAAAAAGAATTTTTATTAAATCATTTACATTACAATTTCATATTATATTTTACTACTTATTTTAATTTGTTTTATAGGTTTCAAAATATATATTTGTGATTCAAGAAGATCAACATTAGAAATTAGGAATTATTTTATTTTTATAGGATCTCTTGTAAATGAATTTCAAAAGAAGTTTGATTCAAACAATATTTTCAAAATGAGGTAGAAACACCACTTAAAGAAAGTACAGATTTTATAAAAATTATTTTACACATTACAAATCGATTCATATTTGAAAACCTATACAAATCAATTCAAGCATCGATTCATGAAGAACAGTTTTCAAAATTTTTAAAACTAAATATTGGGATTTTTCTCAGAATCGATTTACAAACTAAAAATTAGTTATTTTGTTATAATTTGTTACATCAGTTATAAAAACCTAACTGCCCTTCAATTCTTCATAAGTTTGACAAGATTTTCTCTCATCTTCAAGTGAGAAAATCTCTAATCAAAGAGGTAAACCAAATTTCTCTCTACCTCACAAGAATTCTAAGATCTAATCAAGAAATTCTGAATCAAAGTTCTATTGAATTCATCTTAGCTATTTGAGAATTGTTTCTCAAATCCTCCTCTAGTATTGTATTTCACTTCACCCTATTCATTTCTTTTCTATTATTTTCTTTAAGGTTTCTAGGTTTATAGAAATCTTGTTTTGGTTTGCAAGACCCTATTATAATTCTTATGTTTGTTTTTAGGTTTAGAAGATCCTGTTTGTGATTCTTCTAGGTTAGTAAGATTCTAGTAATTCTTGTGTCTGTTTGTTGTAAACTAACATTTTAGGTGCTTAGTTATGTCCTAATGTTTTTCTTTAATTGAAGTGGTAATATGGTTAAAGATTATCTAAGTGGAGTAAACTTGAATTATGGTTTCAATTCAAGTTGAACCACTTTAAAAACATGTGTCTAAATCTTTACTTTTCTACTCCTACATTCATAGTCTTGCTGCATAACTATTAATTTTGTTGTTTTCATATAACACTAATTAATTGCCTATTGCACCTCTCAATACATGGCAATAACTTACAATTTTATTAAATACAAAAAAATAATTTATTAAATATAAAGGAATATACACATTCCCCTAAAGAAATAAGGGCAAGATCCATGATTTCCACATTTTATTTTCTAATTCACAGGACCTGATAGTTAGCTTAGCTAATGTGATTGTTTTGCTGTTATAATTTCCTTTGGTTTTAATGTTGAAAACAATTTTATATCTAACAATATCTTTTAGTATTAGCTATTTGTTTTGCAAGATTAAAATGTATGAGATTCAAAAGATCCAAATTAGTTTTAGCATTTATTTTATCTTTACTAGGATCTTTTGTAAGTGAATTCTAATCAAACTTGATTCAAGTAAATTTCCTAAAAATAATATTTGGAAGTAGAAATAAGTGACTTGAAGTAAGCTTAAATCAAATACTTCTCAAACAATATTTTTAAATGATGGTAAAACCATTTTACACTATGTGAATCAATTCACGAATCGATTCAGCAATTGATTTATGAAGAAAAAATTTAAAAAATATTTCTCACTGAAGGTTAGGAAAATTTCTTAATTCGATTCCCTAATCGATTCAAAGCCTGTTTGTTTAATACTATGATTCAATTCATGCATCGATTCAGTCATGAACATTTTTTATGATATTCATGGACAAATCGATTCATTAGTTGGTAACTGCTCTTAATCAATTCATTCATGCATCGATTCAATCATGAACATTTTTTATGATATTCATGGACAAATCGATTCATTAGTTGGTAACTGCTCTGAATCAATTCACAAATTGATTCATGGACAAAGCATTAGTTATATTTTGAAAGTCAACTATAGCAAATATAAATACCCCTAACCATATTTCAAACACAACAAGTTTTATCAATTTTCATATTTTTCAAGAGCAAAAAACACCGAGCATCAGAGCTTAACTAGATTTTCATCTACCTCACTATTTCTTAAAATTCAAAAGACCTTAAATCAACCTTGTGAAGACTTCCCATTAGATGTTTAAGATTTTCTTCTCAAACCTGGGTATTGTATTCCTTAGCATACTTCTTAATTTTATTTTAGATTTCTAGCTTGATAGGAATCTGGTCTTGTCTTTCATTTACCATTTCTAGGTTGATAAGAATCGAAGATACAAAGGAAGAGGTTAATCTTCCTTTTGCATCGTCTTTAATTGTGAGGTTGATTATAGCTAGTTGAAGATTGTAAAAAATTCCTAAAATATCTCTAGGTTATGAGGTTGATCATAGTCTTTAGGAGATAGAAGAATTATTGTATCTATAGGTTTAGTAAGAGCCTAGTGTAAATCTTGTTGTAAAACTGGTCTTCAAAAGCCCAACAAAATTCCTATGTTGTTTACAATAAAAGAGACTATTTGGTTGAGAATTGTCCAATGGATGTAGACTTTAATTATGGTTTCAATTAAAGTCAAACCACTTTAAAAATCCCTGTCTCTTTATTATTCTTTACCACACTTTTATATTTCAACAATTTACAATTCTTCTATAACTGTTTTCTAGTTTATTTGATTAAAGCGATAAACTATTTTCTGGTTTACATAATTCTAGCAATTATAAAACTTTGTTGTGCTAAAATCTATTTCAAATTGTTTAACTAATTTCAATATTCAATATCATATCAAATCAATAACTCTAATTAAGTCATTAATTATCCAATTAGGTTCCAAAGATATTTTCCTTTAAGACTTTCATTGTAAAAATCAAAATAGAATCCAATCATATTTCAAAAGAGTATAAATTTTACAAGCACAAAAAAGGGCAAGATCTATATTTTGGGGGTTCCTACAATTGGTATCAAAGCTCTTGGCTCTTGATACTCTTTTATTTCAAAAGAGAAAATGGATTCTAGTTTCACTTTGTTACCTGGGTGTCCATCTTTACACAAACACCCTGGTTTTAATGGACAACATTATACATACTAGAAGTAGAAAATCAAAGACTTTATTGAAGCTATTTATATTGATATGTGGGAACTTGTAAAGGATGGATATAATCCACAACAGACTATAGTTAACGGAATTTCACAACTTAAACTTAAGTCTTTATGGACTGAGGAGGAAAGGAATAAACACCTCCTTGCCTCTAAGGTCAAATGGATTATATCTAACTCACATTCCCCAAATGAATATGAAAGGATTTCAAATTGCATAATAGCTAAATAGATTTGGATATACTAGAAATTGCACATGTAGGCACTACACAGTTTAAGTTAGCTAAAATGCATGTTTTAGTATCTGAGTATGAAATATTCAAAATAGAAGAAGATGAATTCATCAAGGATCTCATTCAGAGATTCACTGCTATAACTAACCATTTGATGTTGCTTGGAAGAACCTTTGACAATGCAGATTTAGTGCACAAAACTCTAAGGTCTCCTACTAAAGAATAGCAACCAAAGGTGACTACCATTAAGGAATCACTGAAGATAGGAATGCCAACCATTCAAGAACTCTATGGGAATTTAGAAAAGCATGAGTTAGAATTGAAGATATATAATAAAAAATGGTGATGACAAAAAGAAGAGGACACTAGCACTTAAGGCTACAAAAATAGTAGAATCAAATGAAGAAGAATTAGAAAGTGATGCAAATGCAGTTGATAAAGAAGATATGGCCTTGCTAACAAAAAGCTCTAAAGAATTCTTAGAGAAAAGAGGAATAAAGAAAAGAGGAAGGGTGCTCTATAAAAGAGATATTAGAATAAAGCTGATCAAGGAAACTCTGGTGTTAGCACTACACCAACTTTTTTTAAAAGAAAAAAACCCAGACACATTAAACCAGATTGCCTCATCTACTTAAAAAGACAACTTGAAAATGAAATAAGGAAAAGGAAATTATCCTTTAAGAAGGCTAATCTAGCTTTTTGGGAAGATGAAAATGCTGATTTTAGAGATGATGAAAAAAAAGAAGAAGAAGCACTTCTCTACTTCATGGAAAAATCGGATGATGATAATGAGGTAATTGGTAATGAGTCTTTCTTCTACTCTAGAGATGAACTTAATTCTATTAATGAATTTAACTTTTCTAATGAAAGTGATGAAGTAATTGATGATGTATGCATTGAATTGTATGATTCTTTACTAAAAGGTAAAAATGAATTAAAGTATGCTAGGAATGAAAATGATAGCTTGCTTAAAAGAGTCAGCCAATTAGAAAAAAAAATAGTGACCTAAATATCCTAGCAAAAAAGTTATTGAGTAAGAGTAAAGCATGAGATCAGTGTGAAAGTTATAAGTTAGAAATAGGCAATTTGACAAAAACATTACCAGGCTTTATAAATAGCAAAATGAGACTCAACACCTTTCTAAATGATCAAAAAGAATTTCATAACAAAACAGGCCTAGGATATAAGCAACAAAGGAAGAAGAGATCAAAAAGGAATCATAGACACATTACATGTTTCTACTACAACCATAAAGGACATGATATTAAACACTCTCCTTATAGGAATGGTACCTATGAGCTTAAGCCAAATGAAAAGTTAGTTTGGTTACCAAAGGCATCCAATTACAATAAAAATGCTGCTATGTTAACTAACAGAACTGGACCCAAAACCAATTGGCTACTAACAAAGCAAGTGTAAATTCTATTTTATAGGTCTATGTGGGAGAAATAAAAACAACTTATGATATTGAATAGCAACTGCTCTCACCATAACACTAATAAAGCTTAATCCCTTAATTTTAGTAAACTTTGATACCTTTTTATCTTTATGCTTAATTGATTTGTACATTGCAATTACTAACTTAGGCATCAGAGATACCCCTAAGTTTGTTTTGCAGGTACATGAAGTAAGATTTGAGTTTTCAATGGTTTTGAACTATTTATTGGCTATTTAGGAGATTAGGAAAACACTTTTGGAACAAAACTATGTTAAAACTAAGTTTAGGACTTCCTGAATCGATTCAGTAATTGATTCAAATTTATCTAGGATTTATTCGACTTTTTGAATCAATTTAAGAATTGATTCACCTCTTGAAAATTTACACTATGAATCAATTCACAAAAACTTTCAAACTTTTAGGAAGACTTCAAAACTTCTAAATTTTTTATAAAACTGGATGAATTGATTACAAAATCGATTCGTATAAGAATATCCTAAGAACCACTCATACCTAAATCAATTCATACATAAATATTTGCTCTCTAAATCAATTTATGAATCAATTCAAAGTGCACTTCTATCTATATTGAATCGATTTTGATTCCATTTCACCATTTTACTCTTAGCTTACCCAAAAAACTCTCTCAAACTCACTCTCAAATCTCAATCCTCACCAACTATTTTCACAAATTTCTCTCATAGAAACCTTAGAAACATCTATTCTAACAATTCTAACCAATTGATTTTTCCAAATCTCCCAAAAATCAAAAGATCCCAATTCTACCCTTAAACCCCTTACTATTTAAATTTCTAGAATTTTTCAAAAAATTTCAACACAATCTCAAAGAAGATCAAGCTCCCAACAAAAAGAAAGGAAAAGACACCAACACAACCACCAATATCAGTAGAAAAGAAATCACTCCTCAAATCATCAAACAAGTATGCTACCTTTTTTCAACTTGCAAATAGGAAGGTAGAACCATTAAAATGCTTTAGTGATATTGCTACAAGCTATTCATCTACCAAATCTATTAGCTAAGTATAGATTAGAAAAATATTTGACATTTAAAGGAAATAGCTACCCTAAGTTAGTCAAAATGCTTTATGCTAATTTTGCTTCTGTTGATGAGAAAATTTCATGTTATGTGATGCATAAGCATATAGTTATTGATTTAGAACTTTTAGCAAACGAATGTGGCAAAGATAACACAAAATCAAAGCTTACAGTAAGATCCTTTCCTGACTACAATAGGGAATCTACCATTAGAATGCTCTTTCCCTATTCCACCCCAAAAAAGGGAAGTGGGAAATTACTTATTACTAGCTTATCACCTGAAGATAATATCTTACATTATGCTATGTGTAAAGTAATAATTCCAAGGATCACAAATTTCACACAAATTGTAGAGGAAGAATGATTTTTGATGTGGGTTACTAAAAGTCAACTTGATTATAATATGCCCTATTTTATTCTCAGATATCTATTTGAATGTTCAAAAAGAACAAATATTAGCTTCCTCCCTTTCCCTTATCTTTGCCAAATTTAAACTAAAAATTGCTAATGACACCTATTTTTTTTTATTAAATCCAACTACTATGATTAATGCATCACATTTTCACAAAATGGGACTAGAACAAAATGATCATGGAAAATGGACTCAGAAACAGTCAAAAATTCCTCAAACAACTAGTGAAGCCACAAGCTGAGTAGCTGGGTTATCCAATGAAGCTGAAGGAAGAAGAATTGAAGTTATTGAAAGAATACATAAGCATATGAATGACCAAATGGATCAATTGCTAGACAAACAAGAAAATTGGATTGAGTTAGTGGAAGACTGCTTGTTTTATATAGAATCTAAAAGTAAAAAAACATGCTAACCAAGTCAATGAGTATCTGAGTTCCATGGAAACTCAATTACATGAGATCACATAGTGGATGCAGGAACAAGAAGAGGAGGCAGAACTTCAAAGGATGGATAATCAAGACCCTCCACAAGCTTAGTATGCTATGTATTTGTGTTTGTCTATTGTATCCTTTAGACCCATATCCCCTATTTCATTATTTTTCTATTATTCTAAATTGATGTTGATAATGTAGTTTAATACTTTGAGATCATACATTCTGATGGTTTGTATTTAGCATTCTGGAAATTGTATCTAAATATTTTTAATTCTAATATTATACATTATAATTTAGTACTTTGAATCTTGAATTCTGGATATTTTGATTATTGATTAAATTTTGGATATTATGAATGTTGATTAATCTCTAATAGAATTGGTATATGGATTATTCTGTTCTAATCTGTTGTATACTAAAATTAGCCTCGCGAGGACAAGTCCCTGAGGAAGCAAAGACTAACCCTCGCGCTTCAACAGGAAGCATTCGTAGAGCTTCAGTTGAAATTACAAATAACGACAGCAAGCGAAAACCCCATCTCCCCCATCTCACTCGTCGTGGTAGAAACTGGCATTGCGAGGTGCGGACCAAAGGGACATCCCAGTGATAGCGCAGATCGACGATAAGAACTCAAGGGTCGACCCAACGCAAAGGCCGATCACCCTACTTACGCTCATTGCAGCAACCCTTATGGCCTCCCCAAGAAACTCTTGCTTGAAATAGCAAAGTATCTTGTCTGACACAATAAACGGTTACAAAATTACATTGTTGGCCTGAGAAGCCTACTTTTGCAACCTACAGACGGAATGCAGTCTTTTCACTGTCTTTTCTCATTTATTTGATGTAATACAACTGTAGCTTGTAATTAATGCATGAAGCCACTCCTTCCTCTATAAATAGGATGGCCTTGTTAGGAGAAGGAGAGGCGGGATCTTGTAAGCAGAACTCCTGCATATTGTTCAATATCAATAAAATCTCTGTCGTGGATGTAGGGTCCGGTACCGCCCGAATTTAGCCGAACCACGTTAAAAACTACTGTCTCCCTCTCTCGGTTCATCTTTCACAACCCTTCAAGAGCTACATTAATTCTTGAAACTCATATCCTGTTGACTGAAGTTTTGGCCTTCCGTACGAATCGAATTTCACCATCAACATTTTGGCGCCGTCTGTGGGGATCATCTGCTCTTCAAAATCTCCACTGCTGCTTAGCAATGACCTGAGGAAGAATAACTCAGAGTTCTACGGCCCCGGCACCCCAACACATTGTCACGCCTGGGATGCAAGAGGTGCAAATGCCTGATCAATCCCGATCGGCCCTGGAAAATACAGTCAAAGAGTTGGCCGAGACTGTTAAAGTGCTTGCCCAGGCACAAGCACAAAATGCCCAGAGACAAGAAGAGGTCATGGCACAACTCCAGCAGCTTCGAGAAGAAGCCCAGAGGGAGATTCACGATGATCGTGACAGCCAGCGGCTAGGGGGCTCGTAGCATGCGGAAAGCTCTACCCCCCAGCATGAAAATGAGCACCCGGCAATGGACGAAGTTCTCCAGAGGCTGAAGTTACTTGAAGAGCACCTACAGCCTCAGGATAATCAGACGCATCATGTAGAAACTTCGCCATTCTCTATGGATATTGAGAAGCAACCTCTCCCGTAGAAACTCAAGGTGCCCGCCATCTCGCTGTATGAAGGGAATAGCGACCCAAACGATCATCTGGATGCATTCAACATACAAATGGACCTCTAGACGATCGAACCCCTATTAAAGTGTCGTGTCTTTCCTGCCACTTTAAGGGCGGCACCTCGCGCTTGGCTCAGACGCTTCCCCCACACAGCATTGGTAGCTGGGACAAATGTCAGAAGAAATTCATTGACTAGTATCGAGCGCTAAAGAGACAACTCGCACCACCCTGCCATCTTGCGATGATTTTCTAGTGCAAGGACGAGTCGCTCAATGATTACATAACTCGGTTCAGACACGAGGCTAACTCCATGGAAAACCCCTCGGAGGAAAGCATTCTAACAGCCATCTCAGTGGGACTCCGTAAAAATGGCAAACTATACAGAAGCCTCTACAAGTCCCCCGCTCAAGATCTCACTAAATTCTATAATCGAGCAACTAAACAAATAAGGTGGGGAGAAACCTTCGGGACAGAGGATCCCAAGCATAAAGTGGGCCAAAATGGTCCCACCGCGGGCAAAAAGAGGAGCAGCAAGAGTACTGAACACCCCACTCCTCATCTTGTAAGGAAGGCAAAACCCCAGCGGCCCAAGGACTGCTTCAAGAGCTGTAACATCCTGTCAGATGCCCAGGACAAAATCTTCACCATGGAAAAGCATAACAAGGATTTCGGGAAACCCCGGCCATTAAGGTCATCCCCTAAATCCAAAGACTAGAGCAGGTTCTACACTTACCACAATGAGGCTGGGCACGCCACCTCAGAATGTCATGCTCTGAAAAATGCCATCGAACGCCTCATCAAAAGAGGCCGGTTACAAGAGTATGTGGTAAGACCATCGGGACAGTACGCTCAACAGGCCCAGCGAGTAATCACCCAGGAGCCTGAGCCCTCCATCAGAACCATATTTTGACCTTATAACAGTCGAATGCTAATATGTACCCATTACAGTATTCCAAAATATAAGTTACCGATTGGCCAAACACCATTGAGATAAAGTTTTCTCTCTACTACAGCACACTCGCTACAGCAAATAGTTTTTGCCTCGCTATAGCACAGAAATCAAGGGTGCGACGACCTTGAGCCTACCTCACAATGCCCGAGGGTACAACGGTCTTGAACCTACCCTGAGGCTTCGAAACAAAAAAAACAAACGAAATTGAGGGTGCGACGGCCTTGAGCCTACCTCGTAACGCCCGGGGGTACGACGATCTTGAACCTTCCCCTAGGCTTTGAAAAACAAACGAAACTGAGGGTGCGATGGCCTTGAGCCTACCTCGCAATGCCCAGGGGTGTGACGGCCTTGAGCCTACCTCATAAAAATAAAAAGTTGACGGATGGTTTTCACCTTACTGCTATCAACATTATTTCCTGTGGCTCTTATACATGGATGTGCTTCTCACAATCTCTCATATGCAAAGCTCAATCGCAGTAGATTTGGGCAGACTAGAAAGTAAAGTACAATCGATTGGCTAAAAAGAGAGATTCTCATTGATTATCAAAAATTTACAAACAGCAGTACAAGAGGTATTTGCTACATACATCCAAAAGGAGAAGAACCCATTCCAAGAAACCTCAACAAGCGAGGTGAGGGTTCCACAGATGGAAAGGCCAGTCTCTAAGCCCGCTCCTGGTGAGAGAATCGTAGCCCATAGTCCCTCCTGCTTACTCCTCCTCCGGCGTCCCTGTCTGGGTTGGAACTAGAGAGTCCCAGGACCCAGTAGACCAGGCAGTCGAGCCACCAATGACGGCTAGAGGGGGTGGCCAGAAGACAACGCGAGAGCCCCGCCAGGCTGATTCTATGTCGAGGCCACGTGCAACAGGCCATCCGTGTCTCCCACCACCATGCAACAGGCCATCCGAGTCTCAACAAGCTTCATCAGAAGCCAAG
>JANHAO010017531.1:0-13937 GCA_026873985.1 Saraca asoca
ATCCGTTGGAATTATCCAACGGACCTTATTCCGTGGGAAAATCCGTTGGAATATTCCGTTGGAATTCCGCGTTTTTCTTGTAGTGACATAATTTGAGATTTTGTAAGGTTTTATAAAAGTTTAATACAAAAATTGGAGAAAAATCTATTTACCTTCCCTGAAATTTAATGAAATTATGTAAATATTCTTTCTAATTTTAAAACCTACTCAAATTTTTATTGAAACATAAAATTATACTACACTTAGACCTAAATTTAAATTTTTTATTGAGAAATTATTAAAAAAATTATCATATAATTCAAAGCTATCAATATGAGATATTCAAAATATTTTATAATTAAATATATACTTTAATTAAATTTAAACAATTAAAATATGAGTTATAAAAAAGTCAAAACTTTATGTAAGTATAATAGTTTTGTGGCTATTTGACCTTTATTAAAACATATATTTGGTCAAAAATATCTTATATTATTTAATTTGAATATGTAATCATTTTTTTTTCATCACTACATTGATGAAAAATTTAAATATAGACTCAAATGTAACATTTTTTATTTTTTAAAAAAAGTTTAAGTAAATTTTAAAACTAGAGAGATCTACATAATTTTATTAAACCTCATGGGAAGTTAAAAACTATTCTTTTTCTAAAACCTTTTATATAAAATTTTGATTCTTGTTTCACAAAAGCAGCAAGTTTATATGAATTATGCTTATAACAAATACATAAAAATTACACATCTATCATTCAAATTTGTGTAAAAAAAAACTTCTTAAAATTTTTTCTCATTTTTACATAAAACCTTCAACTTTTAATGAAAAAGTTGTAGAAAGAATAAAAATTTTTCAAAAAAATTACAAAAATATGTATTGATTTGAATTTTTTTAAGTACATATCAAAGCATTTTATGAAACATTAAAAAAGGATTTAAACATAATTTTGATCCATCTAAAATATAAATGAAGTAATTTTTTGTACTTCTAATTTAAAATACTCAAATTTTCTTTCTTAATATTTTAATTGATTTAATTTTTATGGTTAATGGTAGGCATAAGTTGGTTAGGAGTGATTTATATGAGTTTCTTTAACCGAATCAAAATTTCAATTTACATTTCAGTTGACCCAATATTTATCATTTCAAATTTTTTAATCGATTTTAACTGCTTAAATTAATTTAGAGTATTTTTAGGTGGCTAATATTAGTTTGAACTTATTGAAAGTCTTTTTTTTTTTTGTAGTTAATATCACTATCAAATAGCACTTATAAATACAAAAATATAACTATAATTTTGGATATATCCAATTTTCTGCTTTGCACTATTTATGTATATTATTTGTTCAGCTACAAATTAATTAATAAAATTTTATTACATAATAATAATTAATATTTATCATATAATTTTATATTGTGTAAATAATAAGTTATATAGTGCATTATAGTAGATAAAAGTTTTATTTGACTTAAGATAAAACTTTAGATGGATTCAAAAATGGTTAAAATTTTTTTAAATCATTATTAATTATAAAGTAATTTTTTTTTATAAAAAAATCCCCCACTTTAAATTATATTTAAAATTTAACTACTTTTAACCGTTTAATTTTAGTTTAATTAGGTCAATTTTTTATTATTTATTTATTTATTTTGCCCAGCCATATTAATGGCTATCAGACTTATGTCCAATTACAAGTGGCAAGCTAACATGGAGTCAGATAATGTGTGTTATCCAATACGGCACACCTTATGCCTTGATTTACATATGCACATTAACTACAGTACTTTTCTGTTCTTGAATTTATCTGTGTTTTGTGCATGGAAGAAGATTCATTAGTAGCTACTATGTTTACGTAAATCATTATATAAAAAGTATGATACGTTAATAAAACTACTCTTCATAAATTAATCTTAACTTTTTCATCAATAATTAAATATTAATTTAATAAAAATAATAAAATTTAAGTTAATTGAAATATTTTAAATTAGGAAATTGGAGTCACCCAACTTATTTTTTAAGAATAATATTTATCACTATTGATCACTGTCTATTATTATTAATTGATCAAATTTTTTTTGATAACCATTATTAATATGTTAACTTTCTAACATTGATCACTATTGATTAAATATTTTTCAATGACTAATTAATTTTCCAACGAAATTTATAGATACAAATTTCTCTATCAAAAACTAATGGCAAAAAATATGATTAAATGAATAAAATTTTATT
The DNA here is from genome assembly GCA_026873985.1 of Saraca asoca. Lineage (NCBI taxonomy): Eukaryota > Viridiplantae > Streptophyta > Magnoliopsida > Fabales > Fabaceae > Saraca > Saraca asoca. The sequence continues at coordinate 2,227 of JANHAO010017531.1, forward strand.
AATTTAAGAAAAATGAGTACAATCTCTAACTTATATTCTTTATTAGAATAAATATCCCTTAATTCTTCTCTTCACCGAATTTCGAATGAGGCTTTGAATTATTGAAGGTTGAATTTTCACAATAATCTTATATTTGTAGGGATCTTAATTAGGACTTGCACTTAGTTGAAGTTTTCTAGTGTAAGCATGCCTTCTCAATTGAAGTTATAAACTCAAGGTGTTTGGCGACAAAATTTTGGGAGCCCTTTAAAACGTCAGCTCTTTATTACTTGTTGTTGTGGATTTGAAGGGTTGAAGAATCTTGTTCTCAAATCCATCACTTGGAGCCTATGTTGCACGGACACCGGAACGCAGACAAGGAGACACGGGGATACGGACACGAGGATACGGTATTTTCAGAAGTGTCAGGCTATTTTTACATGGTAAATGAAGTGTCGGTGTCGAGAAGTGTCAGAAACGGAAACGTTTCCAATACACGGATACGGCTATTATATGAAGTGTCGGTGCATCGTAGCTTGGAGCTGTTGGATACATCATATGGTTAAGGCCATAATGTGACGAAGTTTTGGCAGTTCCCTTGTTAAGTCATTGTCAACTCGAGAACTTGGAGATCAATATTGGACCCTCTTTGCTTCTCCTCTCCACCAAATATTGTGATGAATGGCATAAAAGGGTTCTCTATTTATAGAGCCCTAAGATATAATAATGCTCTGTTTATAATAACTATTTCTTAATTTCTTAAAAGATAAATATTTAATTTTTATATCTTAATTTATTAAAAGATAATTATCTCTCAATTATTTAAATGACATAAAATTTAATTTCCTGCAATGACATTTTTTTAAAAATTTAATAACAATCTTTTTAAAAATATATAAATTAATTATAATATAATAATGTAACATTTTTAAAATTTTTTAACTAAATCAAATATGATAATATAACATTCTTAAAAACTAAAATTCTTGAAATTATATTTAAAAAATATTAGGATTTCTGAAATAATAAAATACTGTCAGCCTCATCTTAGGGTAGACAAATGCAACTATTGAAGTCAAAAACTGCAATGGTCCTAAATTTAATACAATTTCAGATGAAATTATGAGACTAAGAATTATGTTGAAATTATTTGTCTGTAAGGAGAATTTAATTCCCTAAAACATCAAACTGAATCTAGCACTCATATCAAATACAAGATTGACCATTCTTCAACTCCATGCTTCTTTGAATAAGATGCACTGTAATACTTTTCTCATTATCCTGAAAGAAAAATAAAAAATAAAAAATAATTTATAAAGTGTTTGGCCGCAAAAAAAAAACTAATTTTTTAGAATTCATTCAATGTTTAAAATTGATTCTAAACAAATTATAAAGTGTAGCTTTCATTTTCATAATTAATTCTTAAATAATATTACTAAGAATAAAATAAATTAATGTATAATTAATTATTTGTAATCAGTTAGGTTAAAAATTAATTCTGTCAGGTTTGTACGAAACAAGAGGTTATCATTTTTCCATTTTTCATTTTTTGGTCAAATTTTAATATTCCTCTTTTTTCCTTGGTCAAGGTCAAAAGCTATCATTTTCAAGTGATTAATAGATGGGGCCCATTTCAACGCTGGCCTACTTTTAAATAATTGGACTGAATTGGCCCCAAACTATTTAAATCAAATAATTAAAATAAGGCCACAAATCAAATAATTAAAATAAGGCCACAGTAAGACAGAACCAATGCAGGCCATCTTTGTGGCCCAACAATATTCAATTCCTGATATTTCAAGGTGCCTTCTTTACTTAATTTCAAAATAGTACCAAAGGTTGGAAAAAAAAAATAGTAATATTATGGAGTGACATTTTAGAGAGATAGAGTAGTACTATTGGTAAAAGAGAAATTCTTAAATGTTTCAACTATAGCATGAATATTTATTTTTATCTAAAAGTAAAAGTTAATTATTAATTTTATCATTTATCTATCAATTTTACGAGATTCATAAATATTAAAAATTTGACTTTTTAATTTTTAAGATATTAAAAATAACAAAAATTGATGATTGACATTCATTTGTTGGGTGGAGTAAAAATTCGTGATATAATAATTTGAATATATAATAACTTCCCGTGAACTAAATTCAAGTTAAACAAATCCAATTATTTTGTAATAGATGAGTTTAACTTAATTAAGATTTTACTATATATCAAGTTGTGAAAGGATTTATAAATGAATTAAATGTGAAATTAAAAATTTTACAAAATTAATAATTTTGTCTCTAAAATTATAAAATATCAATAAAATGATTTATAAATTATAAAAATAATCATAATAATATTTAAATAATACTTTATCTATAAAATTTTATCACTTTATACATACAATTTTATCCATGAATAATACAATCCGAGATGCTATTGTATGAATAAAATATTATTTAAGAATTATTACAGTTATTTTTATAATTTATGGACTATTTTATTAATTCCTTTCAATTTTTAAGATAAAATTATTAATTTTATTTAAGAATTTTCCGGTTGTCAACCTTGCTCTTCTCAAATTGAAAAAGAATAACAAAAAGGTTTTGAGATAGGAATTTAGAGTTGGAATGCTCACCATAAGAGTGGTAATGATGGATATAGTGCCCAACAGTTCCTGCAAGTACTCTTGGTCCTGTTTTGATGTAGCAGTGAGTTCCGTAACCTGATAAAGAATTTTCTCCACCTGGTATAGTAGTTGGAACGACTTGATCATTTTCATTACTCTACTCGCACTTTTTTTTAAATCTTTCCATTGTCATAAATATTGGCATTTTGTTTTTTTATTTACGAAACAATTATTTTTATTTCTATCAATTTGGTCCGCTAAAACATTTTTTAGTATCAATTTGTCCTAATATAATTGGACCATGTCCAATTAAGTCCTTAATAGAGTAATGTTTGAATGTTGAACAAATTATTGATATGATAACTAATTTACTAATATAGGAACACTGTAATATTAATCTGGTCATGTATTTATTATTATCACGTCAATAAGTCAATTTTTTTATCCACAATTTTGTTAATTGTTATAATGATATGCTAATATAAGGATTTAGTTGGTGTAATCAAATAGCCTAAAAATTAAATTAACGGATTAAAATATAATTCAATTTAATTATTTTTTTTTCAATTTAATTTTTTGATATATTTAATTTCTTTTAATTGATTTCTCCCCATCTACCCCAAACTCTATTAACTAAAGTAATTATGTAAAGGCCAAAAATTTTACTTGACGCTTTCTATTGCTTCCATGGACACTAAATATGACTTGAATAAAAATAAATGTTTATATAATTTAAAATAGTATTATATTAAATGCTACAAAAAATCATAATTAAAGTAATTATTATATATCTTTGCTTTTAACTTAAATTCATTTGATTATTTCATAATATAGGGGTGCCACACAAGTACTGTATGGTATTATATAAGATTTTAGGGGCTTTCATAAAAATTAAATAAGAATCAAATTGAAAAAAAAAATTGCATATGTGAGGGAGTCTAAATTAATACTAAAATTGTTCGAAGAACATGACTGAAGATAATTGAATAATTAGAAGACTAAGTTGATGCTAAATAGTTTTTAATTTTAAGAAATTAAATTGATACAAATTAAATTAGTGAAAGATTAAAATATATACTTATTTTTTTTCCTCCTTCATTAATTGTCTCTTAGTTCATATTTCAGAAAAGGAAATCAAGCTAACATACGACTGTATCCTGCGTTACAAGGCTAATATTGTTGGGAAAGAAGAAAACCTGAGTTTGATATTGTGTTATCAGTTGTTCAATGCTCTCCATAACTTCTATGGCAGTGCTCATGGCTTGGTATAGAGACTTTACATCTGCCTGTATAGACAAATCAGTACGAAGAAATTATGTACTAGAGTTGGATATTTTTTCTGCATAATATAGTCAATTATATTTATTTATTTATTTATTTTGTGTGTTCAACTCTTGAGATAGCTAGATGAATGAATAACGTAAAAAAGGATTACATATGAATTTGCATCCTCTCATTTTTTTTTTGTCATATTTCAATCATATAAAAGAGATAAATATAAAATGTTTATATGCAGTAAGGTTCAAAATCCTATATATATATATATATATATATAATGAGACTCATGATTTTTTTTTTTTTTCAATCTTTCTCTAACATGACAAAAAAATAATCAAAAGAAAGAAGAGAGAATCCAAATCTGGATATGCATATGAAATTTCAGAATTTGGATCCTCCTTTTTTCTTTTTCATCATGTTGTTATTATGTTGAAAGAAAATAAGCACAATCTTCATATATAGTGGGACTAAAAATTCTTTTTTATGTGTAATAGAATATATAAAATTCTGTATTTATTTATCTTTAAATTAATAAAAAATGAGTAAAAGAAGAAATACAGGATCTAAGTTTAAAATTTTATAAGTGGAAAAATGGTCACCTATGGCAGAGACTAATAAATGCCTTTCCACGCAAGTAAAAAAGAAAAACAAATACAGAAAAAAAAAAAGGGTACTTGGGGCCAATAAAGATTAAATTTTTATGGGCTTACAAATGCACAATTGGGCCGAATGAGTGCTTCTTTCACCCACAATAAAAAGCTGTCGGCCGAAAAAAGAGACATCAAACATAAAAAATTAAGAGATCATTTAATTGATAAAAGAATTATGCGGTAAGTCCAATTTTTTAGAAGGTAATAGGCAAATAAGTGCTTCTTTTAACTACGATAAAATGCTGTAAGCCGAAAAAAGAGAAATTGAACATAAAAAATTAAGAGGTTGTTTGATTGATAAAAAAATTACGGGATAAATACAATTTTTTAAAAAGTAATAAATGCATATATTATTTGATTGATTATTAATTGACAAAATGAAGAAAATAGTGTTTTTTTAAAAATTCCACTTTCCATTAAATACAGAAAATTGTTTACCTATCTTTCTCTAGGTAAAAAGAATTTTTCACAAAAACTTTTAATTCTCACTATTAATAAACTAATTTTAAATATTTTTCAAAAAATTTAGTAAAGAATTTTCTTCTTGAAAAATTTAACTTTCCATAAAAATTTATTTCATATATCAATGAAAGACCTCTAAAATAAAGTGACAAAAGTTGACAAAAAAAAATAATGGCCAATAAAGAGTTTGGCTGAAAGAATGCAATAAAGAGAATTTTTTTATATTTTAAAGAATCCAGGAAAAACTAAATAGATCTTGTTTCTCAAAAGTTTTTTATTTTGCATATTTAATTGCCAACTTAAATTTAAGAGGGATAAATTGCATGTAAATATCTTGTAATTGAATTTATATATAGATAATCCTCTAGTATTTATAACACACGAGTTGGATCCTTTAATTTGATATTGATACAAAAAATATTAAGTGCGGTGAAATTTAAAATTATGTACAAAAATCAACAAATTAATTTATGTTTAGAGCTGAATTCTCGGCTTTTAGTTTAATCGTTTTGGTATCATTTTAAGAAAGACATAAAAATAAATTAGTTAGTTTGTAAATTTCAACACAAAATTTTAAGTCTCATTATATTTAAAATGTTTATATTTATTTTTGTCATATAATGTAAAAATGTCCAACAGAATTAAAAGAAAATGGCAACATATGGAATTATGTGTTTTCATTTTATAATTAGACATGATTTCGAATGTCAACATTCTTTTATTTTTTAATGTCACAAGACAAATTTTATAATAAATGATATCATATATTTCTTATCTTATCATGTTTATGTATATAATAGTTGAGTTATGAGCGCTGTATGTGACTAGTGCCGTTAGTTTTAACTCATATGTCATGTGTTGAAAATAAGAAAGAGAAAAAATAATAATAAAATGACTAGTGCCGTTAGTTTTAAAAGAAAGAGAAAAAAAAAAGGAAAAAGAAAAAACAACATAAGAAATTGGAGCAAGAAAAACGGAGAAAAAAATGTTTAAGTGATCATTCCTTTATCTCTTTTTTAAATGCTTAGAAGATTTTAAAATATTTCTAATCGAAGAAACAAAAAATAAATAAATATTAGAAAGTGTTGAAAATTAATAATAAATCTCCATTCTTTGTCATATCTTAATCAAAACTTAAAAAAAAAATGTACGTAACATTTAACATAGCATTCGTGTTAGAAATGGTGCTCCATCAAACCATATTGTAACTCGAAGATGGTGTTGAAAATTAAGTTGGATTAGATTTCATTTTTCATAAGTACATATTTACCCCTAACCGATTGGTTCACTACCTTGAAGCCCATTTGCACTCATTGCATTTCAGCCTACTATCCTCAAAGGCCCTATTACATTTTCTAGGGTTTCGGCCCACCCCCTATATAAATAGATAAGGTATGTCTTAATCCTTTCATCTTTTCAAAAAAAAAAAATATATACATTTTTTATTTATATACGGGATGATTCTAATTTTAATTTATACACTTATAATTTAAAGTATTGCTAAGAGATAACTTATTTGCATCGTTAACATTTTACACACTTATTCTAATTTCTTATATAATTCTAATAGATTTTGTCATATATTAATCATATGTTCCTCAATTAGTTATAATTTGACCGTAATTATATTTTTATCATTTTTCATTTTTTTTGTATAAATTCAAAATCAAAGAAAGTTTATAGAAATTAAAGATAAGTTTTTTTTAGAATTTTAAATTTATGTGAAAGAGAAAATTACAAACGATGTGGTGAAATTATGAATAAATTATGACTAATTAGAAAACATATAATTAATATATGATAAAATCTATTAAATTTTAATAAAAAAATATTTAACATGTTATGAATTATCTTTTTATAATACTTTAAACCATATATAAATAGATTAAAATTAGAGTTATACTAAAAATGAATGAGGTATATTTTTCTCTTTAAATCCTTATATGACCTGTTAGGAGACGTTAGACTAATCCTTTCATCTTTTCCATTTTTATATTACTTATGACTCCTTCTATGACTTCTCACTTAAGCAACGGAGATGTTAGACCTCCATTTGCCATACCTTGACCTTCTATTGTTTTGAAGGTCTTAGTAAGTACCTTTGCACCTCTAATTTATGGAGAACCCATCATGATTTTGAGCTATAATTCTTATTTTATTTTATTTTTATTATTATGAAAAATTTTAAATTTATCAAGGATTTTATTAAAATTTATTTTATGACATCAAATACATATTGTATTAATAACTTTCCTATCATATTGTTATTTTGTTTACAATAACAAATTTACGTATCAATTGAATTTTATATATTTTCAAAATATTTTAAACATAAAAATTTATTTATAATCAATTGAAATCATTATTTTTAACATTATTTTCAATTTATTTATAAATCAATTAAAATTATTTCTATAGAAAAGAATTGAATTCAATTCTATCAAAATTTGTCTAAAAAAAGCATAGTACTATTATGCACAATTTTGAAATATAATTCGGTTATTTGCACAGGGATGAAATAAGAAAATTCATTCTAAATTTTGTACATGTATGAACTACTAGCCCTTTAACCTTTGAGTTCGAAATGTAACCACTAATAGAAATATTGTGAAACCAAATATCCCAAAAGAAAAAAAAAAAGAAAGAAAGAAAACCCTTGCAACCCTTATTATGAGATAGATCCCTTTAATGGCAAGAAAATATGAAAGAAATAAATAAGAAAAGGGAAAAAATAACCGAAAAAAAGAAGAAGCTTAATTCAAAGTGGCAAACCTTAAGACCATGGATTAGAGGTAGTTTGTTGGAGAAGGCTGACAACTTCTTTGCCAATTTGCTCACAGATTCTTGATTTCTTCCTTCCAATTTTGTCCACTCATTTAGAAGCAAAACTTGTGGGTTCACAATTTGATATAATGTGATGATGTTTTTGAGTTTTTGGATTTCAATTTTCTTTTCCATCACTTCATTTCTTAGGATTAGGATTCTAAGCCACACAGAAAACAATCTGATCTGAAATTTAAAGAATAAAATAAAAATAGTTAGAACACAAATTAATTTAGGATTAAAAAAGGGAAAAGCGATGATGCATTCAAAACAAATTTACGTAAATTTCTCATAATATAATAGAAGGTATTCAAAAGAAAGCAAGCACATTGGGCAGAAACAAATTGAAATACCCAAAATAATTTAACCTTTTTTTTTTATTTTTATGAAACTTGATTTTGAATTTGCTTAAGTGTTTATAGCATCACATAAATAGTAGAAGGTTAATTTAATAGATAACTCCTTACTTCTATTCTTAATTGGATAATTAGGACTTGAAAGTTTTGGAATTGAGTAACTATAATTTAGCCAAGTTAATTAATAACTTTTTCTCATTTACAACCTTTTCTATTTGGGTCTCTATGCTTTAAAAGGTTTTAAATAGTATACTTACAATTTATTTTGTTTATGATCGGATACTTCCTTTTCAATTTCTCACCTAATTTTGTTTAAAAATGTTAAATTACAATGGGAATCTTGTTTTGCTAAAGCCTAGGAGGGTTATTTCTCCAATTTTTTTACTTTCATTGTTTAAGCATTGAAGCTTTTTGTTGACAAGTTTGGTAAATTTTCAATAAGTTGTGGGTTTTACTCCAGAGTAATTCTATATAGAACCCAACATCTTAAAAAGTTGAGTATTTTTATTATTAAATTATTTTTTATTAAAATTTATATTTTCATTTAACTAATTTATTTTAAGATTTGAAAAAATAATTTAATAATAAAAATATTTAACCTGTTTCGGTTTACTAACAATTTTGTTGAGTGAAAATAGATAGAAAGCTAAAAAAATCCAATTAAAAATAATAATAAATCATAAAAACTCTATTTTATAATTTTAAAGTAAGGGATCAGAATTAAAAAAATGAGATAAATTATAAAGAGTTATTGATTAATTTACTCTATAACTTATTTTCCCCCTATTTAAATACATGTTCTCAACTTCTTACCTGCTCAAAAAAAAAAAAAAAAAAGTTTATAGTGAGACCCTTTCCTTACAAACTGTTGGAGGGTTGATTCTCTACTTTCTTAGTATCTTCATTTAATTTTTGAAGCTTTTTGCCAACAAATTTGGTATTTGGTGGGGTTTCTTTTTTTTAATGCATTTTTGGCTTTGTTTATTTTAAAAAAGATAAAATTTGTTGGCATTGACAATAATAAATAAATTAAAAGCCGCGTCCGTTGGTATAGAATCTGTACTAATTGAAGGTATTTCAAAGAAAAAGAAAAAGAAAAAGAAAGAAAAATACTTACCTCTGCAACTCTCTTGGATGTAGCCATGGCAACCACAGCTCTTGCATTAACAAACCTCCACTGCAACAATCTGTTATGAAAAATCCTAAACCGATGATAATGATTTTCTTCTACCGGCGACACTTTCTTTCTGTTAAAGTACTTCAAAACCTTACTAACACCGCTGCTGCCACCGCTACCTTTGACTTTTGCCGCCGGAGACGCCATCAACGGAGAGCCGAGAGACCGCCCCGGAGAAAGCGCCCACGCCGACCGAGATTTCGTAACCGACGTTGCCCTCTTCGAATCTCTACTATCTTGGATCTTCCTTTGAATGGCTGTTGTTGTTGTTGTTGTGAGATTTATGTTCTCTTCATTGTCTCTGGTTCTTGATTTCGACGTCGATTTTGAACGGCTGCCATTGACGAATCGCTGGCTAGACCTGTACCTGGACGAACTGCTTTCCGGCGTAGTTATGGACGCCGTACCGCTACCACTTCTGCTCCGGACTAGCCGTGGTGACGATGGCGACGCCCCAATTTGGCGGCGCTGGCCGGTGAGAGTGGCGCTGCTTCTCTCCATTGCTTATTTTGTTTATGTTTGGATTCAAGAAATTTTTAAGTTTCAACCTTAGATGGTTATGTGTGTATATATATAAAATGAGAATGGGAAGTTGAAGGCACGTAGTGTAAGAAAGTTGAGTACATGTCTACACGCCAATACGCTATGTAGAATTAACAAACCTTAGTTCGTTTTGATTAAAGTCTACATCAAGAGGAAAATGCGCCATGGTCTATGAAGTTTTATAAATAACAAATTGTTCTTGGGAGATATATAACCATGATGGTTGACTATATGCGTATATACTTATGAAAAAGAAAGAAAGAAAGAAAGAAAGAAAGAAAGCCTCACTCAATTTTATAGGGTTAATTCAAGGGGTAAACTTTGTAAACCAGACAATATTAGGTTAAAGTATCATTTTGTCAAATTTATTATCATGTTATTCTAATATCATATTCACACTACCACAAAATTAATATTTAGCAACGATTCATAGATGACAATTGATCTGAAATTGTTGCTAAAGACACACGTGATCACACTTAAGCTGTGTGACTCGACACTTGTAAAAAATAAAATTTAGCGATAGTTTTCTAACAACGATTGTATTAGACTGCCTTTAACTACTACACAATTGAACATTAGCGGTAAAGGAAGGTGGTTCAGAATGCATTACAGTCATTAAGTTACCTAATTTGACATGTTGTTTAGCGACGGTTTCACACAATTGCCTCTAAACACTTGAAAATAATTTTTATTTGTTGTTTCCTGTATTTTTCCCTTGGCTCTGTTTGTCATTCACTTGACTGAAACCCTCAATCTCTTCATCTCTTCCTCAACTCTTAGATTTCTTCCCCGTTCACTCTCTTCTTCTCAGATTTATGTGGCTAAAAGCGGTGATCTTTTTTGTCTACTACTTCAATCTTGTTTGGTAGTGGATTTGAGTGACAGTAAGTCTCCAACTCACGTACAGAACTCAATCCAATTTTTGTCCTTTAGTATTGTCAGTTGCAATTAATGTTGAGCTCTTCTCACTCTTGGCATCCTTTCCTCTTTTTTTTTTTTGCCATCTTTTTCTTACAAATTTATGATTTTTCTTGTTTTTTTGTTATATGCAATCACCTTCAAATTTCTCTTTTGTGAATTCCCGTGTTCTTAATGTGATTTTTGAAAGAGTTTCTTTCAATTTTTAGCTCAATACGATGAATTTCAACATTTAAAGCCTTTGGTTCCTTATAAATTTGAATAATATAAAAGAGAAATGGTGGGTTTGGGTTAGCTTTTTAGAGTTCTAAAAGTGAATCTGAAGGCAGATGTTGAGTGGGCTGCCAATACCTTATTTAAACACACTATTAGGGCCCATTTGGTTAGAGTTTTTAACAGTAGGGTAATGAAATCAAGCATTCCCTTTTTATTAGTTATTGTTTGGTTCATATGTCACTTTATTTATTTCCCTTACTTTTCCTTAACATATTCTACCAATTCCATTCCCTTTTTCTTAGTAAGGATTCGGAATCCCTTTCCTTTATTAAGCTCAAAGCTGAAACACACGAGAAGCCAAGTCTTGTCTCCTTCCAACAGCATCGACATTTTTGCACTTACGCAGAATGCAATAGAATGCAAAATGCAAAATTTTCATGCAAAATGTAGAATGTAGAATTTTCACGCAGAATGCAGAATGCAAAATGTAGACTATAGAATGCAGAATGCATTTGTGCATTTATGCAAAATGCAGAATGCATTTGTGCATAATGCATAATACTTTCATGTAGAATGTAGAATGCAGAATGCATTTATGCACTTATGCAGAATGCATTTAAATTTTATCATAATTTTTAATATTTTATTCAAAATTTTAGTTATTAATATAATAAATAATATTATTTTAT
>JANHAO010017532.1:0-13937 GCA_026873985.1 Saraca asoca
TTAATTAAAAATTTAAAATTATATGTAAAAAAATGATATGTTAAACCAACATAATAAGATATCATTTGATCCAATGGACTAGTTTAGATTGTTATGATAAATAGTGCTTAATATTTATATATTATAATTAGATTTAAAATTTAGTGGGCGTGATATTTCAAATAAGATAACATAATCACAATATTACATTTACAGCAACAACTGATGTGATCCAACGGCCAGAGCAGGACAGCGGCCGGCCAGACGATGCCAGAACACTAGAGAAGGCACAAAGACATCGGCTTGCCCGAACAGAATTGCAAAAAAAGGTTGTTTTTATTGATTTTTTTACATTTTTCTCTGTTTCATTATTGTTTGACCACCTTTGATCACTTTTTTCTCAAGTAAGGTTCACTCGCCCAACTCATTTTATTTTTGCACCCCATTCTCTTTATCTCTCATGATTAGTTGAGGGTGCTAATACACTGCTTTCGGATGTGAATTTAGTGGCAATAATATTTTATCCTTATCATAATATATAGATAAATACTTGATCGGACTCCGATCATCAGATTATCCCACAATTGCAAGATAATATGCTATAATATGAGAAAAGACATAGAGTGTGAAGGAAATAAAATAAAATACTTTATCATAATTAAATTAGATTGGTCAAGATTGCATATATAATATCCTAAAATATGCAAAACTTAAAATTTAAAAATCTTTGTACCTTGTTTTATCTTCTTTATTTATTTTTTAATTCTTGACTTTCTTGTGTTTGCTGCAACACTACTACTGCTTCTCCTTCATATGGCTACTTTTGCCATACCATCAGTCCACAACATCAACACACACTACTAGAAAATTATGAAATACCTACAGATTTTTCCTGTGAAAAATTTTCACTAAAATCCGCAGGAAAAAATACCTGTGGATTTCGAATCCATAGGTATATTTCTTGTAGATTCCAAATTCGCAGGTGATTTTCTTGTAGATTTTGAATTCGCAGGAAAGAATACCTGCGGATTTAAAATTCGTAAGAAATACACTTGCGAATTTCAAATCAGCAAGTAATTTTCAAATCCCCAGGGAATGAAATCCGCAGGAAAGAATACCTATGGATTTAAATCCGCAGGTATTCTTTCCTGCGGATTTCATTACCTGTGGAGAAATCTGCAAGAAATACACCTATGGATTTCGAATCCGCAGGAAAAATTACCTGCGGATTTTGAATCAGCAAGAATATATACCTGCAAATTCAAAATTCGCAGGAAAATTCGCAAGAATTTTCTGTGAAAATTTTCCGCAGGAAAAATCTGCAATTATTTCACAATTTTCTAGTAGTGTGTGTTGATGTTGTGGACTGATGGTATGGCAAAAGTAGCCATATGAAAGAGAAGCAGTAGTAGTGTTGCAGCAAACACAAATTGAGTTGCCATGAGTTGCGAGTTCAATGATAGGTGTGAGCTTATTGCAAATGTTTCACAGAAATATATACATCCAACTATCCACAAAAGTAAAAGAAGTGTGCACGAGTCTTTGCCGTCTCACTGAAGCTTGGAGTTGGAAATTGTTGATTTTCTTTTATTATAAGTTATCACTTTTATTTAAAAAAATTAAAAATAGTGCCATTTTTTTACATGTAATTGAAACATGTTTGTGAAAAAATTTTATATACAAAATTATAATTTTCATATTCAAATTTTATAAAACAAATTACATAACCATTGAGTACGTTCGGAAACACTACTCTTTAACACATGCTAAATGTTCAAATTTTAATATAATAAAATACTTTTTTATGAAAATAAGTTATTTAGGAACTCAAAATTGAAGTTTTAAATTATATAAGACATTAAAATTAATCCCTACCTACTACTTATTTAACTCTTTGATATGTAGTTAATTTTTTTTCATAGGCTTCTTAAACAAGTATTACAATATCTTTAAGTAATGACTTTTAGGTTCTTTCATATATTTTTAAAATCATTTCTATGTTATTAAATTAGGAAAAATTAAATTATATACATGAAATTTTATATAATATATGAAAAAATATATAATTAAGTGAAAAAATATACGACAAATAAACATATAATGATTCAATAATATTTTGGTTATGTTTAAAGATGTATAAATTATGCAATTTCTTATGGGCTTTACATGTAACAAACCATAAAAATTATATAGGAATTAGAAACTTTATAAGTATTATAAAAAAAAAATTGTGAAAAGTTTTTGTGTAACATACAAATCCCAATTGCAAAATAAAAAAGTTTCAGGCGTGAAGGAAAGCTAATCCCAGTTTCTTAATATGTAATATAAAAAAAAAAATACACAATGATAGCTATAGCACTAAATATCAATGTAAAACAAAGTGTCCTAGTCATTGACTTACCATTTAACACTTATTGAGTCCTGACAATATTCGTTATATAAAATATCTGTGATTTAAGGCAATTATCCTCCTATCCATAGTAGACTCGTATCAAATTAATGGCATGCCATTGGATTTTGGTTACACACTCCTTCATTTCACAAGTTTTAAAACTAATGTGTTGCTGGCATATCTCTTCCCTTAATCCTTGCATGTTACAAGGTGGCAAAACTTGTAAAATGTAGGAAGGTTGTACCCAAAATTCAATGGTTAGATTGTGTTTAAAACAATTGTATCACTATCATACACATCCTGGATACATTATACACGTATGACGATGATCGATTTTTACTATTATTAAAGTACGGTAATAACTGATTTTTATGATGACTGGAGTGAAATGATGATTGGTTCTTGTACAAAAAACCTAAGAGAGTACAATGATCGTTTCCACCTTAACTAGCTGTTTCAACTTTCAAATCAATGATCATTTAAAAGAAAGTGAGCATAATATGATCTAAACTTGATTAAAATGGTGAACTTTGAGTTTTTCACAAGTATAGAGAGTTGACATTGGCTATATAAAGACAATTAAAAGGACAAAATTAGTATTGGAGCATTTGAAATATGGATAAACGATTTTTTGAAAGGTTCAAAATTGAGACAATTCGATCATTCAATTGTTAAATTGTATTATGTTGTTAGTTGATTGATCAATTTAATAACTTCCCAATTCTAAATTGGCATTCCACGCGTATGATCATTATTTGAAAACCGGTTTGATCTTGTATGATTGTTATAGGAAGTCTGGCTCAATGGTAATCATTTTACTTCGTATTTGTTAATGTGATTGCCACTATTCTATGACAAACTGCTCAAAACAACAAGACACTTGTCACGTCAAAATCAAAAAGTTGCATATGAAAACTAACCTTGGCTTGTGTAGCCCTTGTCTCCGCAACGGACGAGATAGGTTTGGTAGAAGGAAAAAAATATATATGCTAATTTGACAAAAAAAAAAAGATAATGATAGATTATAATTTTCTTTTTACAATTTTGCTTTTACGCACACTCCTTCTCTCTGCAGGTTTTTACAAAAATTTGCAACCTTTATAAATGTGAATGAAAGGAAACCCTATTTTTCTATTACTTTCTTATATATAAAGGGGTAGACTTTTGGTCTTTGCCTATAGCAACTTGGAATTCGAGGATGAAGAACAGAATTAACTTCTGACCTAGACACATTGACTTATCACAATAGGCTGACGCATATAAAAATAATAGACCTTGCGATATTGATTCATCACATATTGATTATGGAAAGAGATATGTCAGTGACAAATTTGTTTTATACACAATCTAACAATAGATCTTGCGAGATGTGTTTAAAATAAATGTGTCATTGGCATATCTCTTCCCCTTATACTTGCAAATTGCACTTTTGTTTTATACACAATCTAACAATACTCTGTGGCAAATCAGCAGATATGCATTAACAAAGAGTATTTCCTTCATGGTTAGAGTTAGATGAGAAAGGAAATTAGTTGTGAGCTCAATTCGAATTCAATTTAAATAAAAAAAGATTATTTGAATATTAATTGAATTTTAAATTGAATTAAATTCATTCGAATAAATTGAATTGATTCATAAATTTGGCTAAACTCAACTTGTATCTATCCTAATTGCATGACAAAACAAACTAACTAGCCATGTTGCTGTACAGTGACAACATTATAGCAACAAATACAAATTGAGATTTCATAAGTCGTGAGTTCATTGGGACCAAATTTTGAGAGAAAATTTCCTAAGAATTTGTTGGAATGGCTTTTCCAATTTGTAGGATACTATTCGGCATTTGGAATCATAAAAGAAAAATCAAATTTATTTGAAATTACATTCATAAACAATTTTATATAAAATTTAATTTCAAATAAATTAAATTCTGTTTTTTATTTTTTATTTCTTTATACTTCTTACAATAAGAGTGTTTTGATTCTGTATGTATTTCGAAATGTTTTTATATGAAATATTTCATAAAATTTGTATTTTTTTCTATTTTCATTTATTTAAAAGGCTTGAACTTTGTAGGACGATTACAAAATAATTATGTACAATTTTATAATTCCATCAATGAAATTTTAACACAATTTTTTAAATTTTCATAAACTATGATGATAATAAAAAATTTACATTTACAATATATAAAGTATAAAATAAAATAACTTTTATGGTATTGACTAAGTAAATACGACTTACCAGTACGTATTCTTTGGGAAAGACAACAATTTTAACACTAACAAAAATTTGCAACGCTGCCATTTTGGTTTGATAAATCTAGGATTGACGTAATAGAATACTAACAGGGGAAGCTGGAGCAAAATTGATCCTTATAAATTGAAATGCCCAACAAGAAACGAAATAAAATTAGTGACTTTTTAAATTATAGAATACAATAAAGTCTACATTATGCTAGTGAAAATGTTAATATAATATGTATAAAAATATAATAAAGGAAAAAATATAAAATAATTTTACTTCAACTATGAGATAGTTGAATTTTGTTTCCTTCCATTTCAAAACCATGCCATTTAAACTTTTAATTATATAATACCTTGGAATTAATCATCATAGTTTATTTATTTAATTAATTAATTTAATTACATAATTTTTTCATATTTTTTTAAACAAATATCACAATTCTCAATTTATTTTTATTAATTTTTATTGACAGTGAATTTTGATAAACCGAAATCCTATCAACTAGAAAAGTTATTGAAACCCCAAATTACAAACTGGTTGATGTAAAGAGTGAATCAGAGTGGGATAGTGAGTGAGAAAGGAAGAATGAAGGAAACATCACAAGGAGTTTTTTATTGTGATTCCGCTAAAGTTTGTTCCTTAACCCCTATGTCCATGATGGCGTTATTTATCAGAATTTTTGGATGTACAGTATATAGTTTACAGTATCTTTGTATTTTGCAGAGTGTTTTCTCTGTCTAGACTTGGTACTCTCAGTGTGGCCTCCTTTGTACAATGAACTTAACCCCTATTTATAATTGTAAGGGTGTTATAATTGTAATCCAAAAAAGAAAAATAATAATAAAATAATTACAAGTGGGTTTTTGCAGATTGACATCTGGAAGTTAGGCATGCAAGCTAGTCATGCAAGTTGGCCCTGTTCTCGAGTTTAGCCAAAGTGAGCCTTCTGGATGATAGTTAAGGTAGCATGTTTTGACTTATGAGCTTGAGTTTGTTGTCAATCAACATAGAGCCACTGCCTTGACTTTTGTCTTGGGATTTAGAGCTCGTAATTGTTCTAAGGTTGCTGTGTGCATTCTTATCCAATGACCTAAGCTTGCATTCAAGTAACCTAAAGACTTTCAATGACCTCAAGGTCATTTAAGCTGGGCCTTATCCAAATGGACTCATCTGTTGGGCTTTTGTTAGCCCATTTGCATTGACCTAAAAATACCCACAACAATTTTCAAGTTCCTTTTTACATTATTTGGCTTAATGACTATAAAATTATATGTGAAATTTTAAAGAAAAATATAAAAATAAATTTGAAATTATGTTGGAAAAATAATATGCAAGCAAACTTACAAAAATATTTCAATTCCTCTTTGACAAACTCACATAAATATTACATTATTAATGAAAAGTGTTAGGTAGTTGATTAACTCCAAAGTATTGTATAATTTGATGCTTGAATCCCAAGTTTCCAAATTTCTTAGGTAGGCAATAAATTCTAAGATATTATATAGTTTAATGTCTTAATCCCAAATTTTCAAATTTATTAGACCTAAAACTAGTTACCCCAAAGATGAAAAGAATGTTTTGCATTTTCCTCAATAATAGATTATAAAAAATATTTTAACCTCCCCTAAGGTTAAATATAATTACCCAAACCTCCCTCCTAATTTAAAAACACACTTAGATTTAATTGAAAGATAGAAAAGGTTACACTTAAATTTAAATTTGCATTTTTGTTAGTAATATAGCCACAAATTAGACTAAGAGGGGACGAATTAGGTTTCGGATTTCAAAACTTTGAAAACATTTTCAAAATTTATAAACTTTAACTACTTGGAAACAAATGATAAACAGTTCACACAATATTCTCAACAAATCATCATTCATAATATCAACATCATACTTCAAGATGAATAGTAATGAAGATCAACAATATAAAGTATAGAAATTTAAAGTGCAAAAAATCAAAGAATAAACATGGAGATATTCAAATGCAAATTTATAGCGGTTCCCCATTGACAAACCATTTTCAAAGTGTACATCCATTTCCAAGCTACAACCATGGTTGAATCCACTAAGATTAATCTCTCCAAATTTGACATAGCCACAAAGAAAAGCATTTACAATGATTGTAATCCCTATTTAGAAAAACCCTTTGAGAAAATCCATTTAAAGAAAAAAAAAACACAAGAACTCTCTCACTTTTGCTAACCTAGGGTTGGCTAGCTCTAGAATATCCAGAAAATTTTAAGTTAAAATGAAAGAAATCACAAAAACTTAAAAGTTCAAATTACAAATTGAAGCACTAGAGGTTAAGAATCACTCTAACTCAAGATCAAGAAGTCAAGTAAATAGATGAAGCACGGATGAAATAGGTAGTATTTGCCTAGAGGTATTAGCGCTTCATACTAAGAAAATGTAAGAAATGAGTTTTTATAGCAAGAAAGTAACACTCACAGTGAAATGACTATTAATTCAATTTTTTAACCAGCTGAATTGAGTAGCAAACAAAATTGTGGGGCCAAATTTGAACTTGCAATTCAAATCATAGGGAAAAATTTTGAAATTGGGATCCAAATCATGATCATGATCGTGAAGGATCAACTACTTAGGTTCAAAGGCCTTTGATTTGATCGCAAATATATAGTTCAAATTTCAATTCGAATCACCTCATATTACAAGCTCTTGAGCAATTTTCAAATAGCTACATTTCAAATTGTGGAATATAGTTCAAATTTTCGATTCAAATCACATTAGATTTTAGAGTCTCTACCCAAGTCCAAAGGCTATAATTCGAATTGCGGGCACAATTCAAAATGGTTTGATTCAAATTGCAAGGCTAGAATTTTTTTTATGGTTGTTTTGAAATTGAAACTTTTCTTAGTCATTTCAAACCTTTTCAAAATAATTATTTCAAACCAAAAGCATAGTTTCAAGTATAAAAATTTAGTAAAAGATTTAAGAACATATAGAAATGCTTTTGGAGAAATAATTCAAAAAAACCTATGAAATTCTTGGGCCAAATCCTTCCAAAATTTAAATGTAGAAATTGAGCTGAATTCAAATGAAATTCAAACATTTACATTGAATAATCTAAAGCCTATACTAAATCTTCATCAACAAAACCAAGGCTTTCCAGGACTAATTTACTAAAATAAAAAAAAGGGATAAACTTAACCAAAATCATTTGTAATCATCAAAACAAATTATAAATCTTTAGAAATAGGGGCTAGACTCAAAATCACCTCCTTTTTTTTTATGATGACAAACAATATTGGCGTTAGATAATAATCAAAATCATTTAGCACACATTCAACACATATTTAGAAACAAACTCTACCTCAAAGCAAGCATAATTTAACAAACAAATTAACACCAGTATAGAAAGCCGCAAAATCATACTTCTCCCTTTTTGGCATATAAAAAAGGACATAATTGACCAAAATTTAGCATATAACTAGAACCCAAAGCCAAATTATATTGAAATGAAATTATCTAAAACAAATTGTCCAAGAATAGTCAAAATATCCATTAGAGGAAGCAGAGGCAAAATAAAAGTAAAATCGAAGAAAATGGGTCTAAAGGAAACAAAATAAGCACATATCAAGCATCTCTAGGTGTAACAATATCATTGATCTCAGCTAGATAAGCCTTCATCTTTTTCAGGTGTTCATGAAGGTAAATGATTTCAACAATCATGTTAATTAGTTTCAAGTGAATCAAGCTAGTCGTGAATTTTCTACCTATCTTCATGAGTTTCATTTAGTTTTTTTCTCCATTAGCCCAAAATAGTGGGTTTATTGGATCTACATTTGCTTGAGGAGGTTTATGGTTTTAATTTTGAATTCAACACTCCTAGTGTAGGAAGAACCAGATCCACCACCCTTAATAGAAAACGGCCTTGTTAGACCAGAAGATTCTTGCTTCCTCCATCTCCCACCAATAAAATGAAAAGTCATTTGATGCATGTTCTTTTCACCCATCCAAATAGAACTGCTGATGTTATCAAATTCCTTTTCAAGTGACTTTTGTACTCGAAAGTAACTGAAAATGTTGGTGAGAGGCATTCCATAAGGAAGAAATCTTTGATTCAACTTTGTGAAAAAGGTTCCCATATAGGTTATAATTAGATATGAAATTATATCATAACCTTTCTTTATCACCTATTAAATGTAGTTCAATCTCAACTTTGTGGGTGGAATTGGTGTGCTTTGGGAGGATTATCTTTGCAATGGTGAAATGGAGGAGGCAATCCTCCATAAAAAGGTTAGTGATCATTAACTTTCTAAAAACATATAATGGTTCAGATTCAGGGAAAAATAGTTTAATAGCTTCTTCTTTTGAATAATCTTATAGATCTTTGCTTGTCACCCAACTTTTCTCACCATCAATGTCAAACAAATCCCATAAAACCTGAACATTTATGTTGATAGTCTTTGGCATCATGATTACAAATAATCTTCCATTTTAAACTCCTAGATTAGCATAGAACATTCTAACCAACCTAAGGTAGCAATTTGCATAGAATGTGACAAATTTCAGCAATTTATATTTCTCTCAAAGACTATACAAACTTATATGGCTATTTTGTAAAAAATTTAAGTCCTAGTATCTAAGAGGTTGAACAACTTTCTCCTTGAATTGAATATACCTCTCAAAAGATTCATTGTTGCTAAAAAATTGTTCCTAGTTAGTGGCAACATTTATGCAAGCAACCCTTTTGTCATCCATAGTCTTCCTTTTCTTTCTTGAAGAACCACTAAATCATCAAACATGGTTGCTTGGAGAAAGAAAGAGACAGAGAGAGAGAGAGAAAGATGAGCAAAATTTGGGTTTTAGGAAGAAATTTGGAGTTTAGTTAGTTAAAAGTGAGAAAATATGGTATGGAAATGTTTTAGAGAAGACACTTGGTGAAATAATTGGTGAAAATTTGGAGTATATGAAGATAGAATGAGTGTAAGTTAAGAGAAAAAGGAGGCTAGGGTTAAGGTTTATAAGAATGACATTGCAAAAATGATACAATGTATATATAATATGTCTTATGATTTGAATCATGATTAAAATCGTGAAGCCCAAATTTGCTTTGTGATTCAAATTGCGATCAGAATCATACATGTGCAGTTGTCAAAATTCTTCTGCAACTCAAATCTTTGATTCAAATCATGAGCACTAGAAAACACCCGAGGCTCCTCTAAAAACCCCTACTCCAGCTCTAAAAGGCTTCAAATTTTCAACTTTTTCACCAATCGTACCATGAATAATGATCTCAAACCATCCAAAAACACTTTGAACAACATCAAAACTCAACTTTGATCAACTAGGAACCAACAAAACAAATTAGGGGACATTCTGATGCTTATGTGAGAATGGAATTTAATGAAAAAAGCAATTTAAATAAATTCAAAACATATTGAAATAATTAATTAAAAAGGCTCAAAAATCAAAACAAATATAAATAAGTGATTCATATCAAATAAGTTAATTTTCTAAGGGATTTAATATGCCCAACTCTCTTCTTATAAAAGCAAAATGATTTTCATCAAGTAGTTTTGTGAAAATATTAAGAAGTTGAAAATTGGTTTGCATAAATTCAAGACCAATGTCTCCCTTTTGAACATGATCTCTTATGAAATGATGCCTTATTTCTATATGTATTGTTCTTAAGTGCATGATAGGATTTTTAGTAAGGTTAATGGCACTTGCATTGTCACACTTTATAGATGTTTTCTTAAAATTCAAATCAAAATCTGAAAATTGCTATCTCATTTAAAGGATTTAAGCGCAACAACTACCAGCAACTATGTACTTTGCTTTCATGGTAGACAAGGCTACACCATTTTGCTTTTTGCTATGCCATGAGATTAGAGAATGACCAAGAAATTAGCATGTTTTGCTAATGCTCTCCTCAATCTATTCTACTTCTAGTGAAGCTAGCATTTGAATAACCTACTAAACAACTAGAACTACTCTAGGATACCACAACCATTTGTGTGATACGCCTATAAGGGATCTTAAAATTCTTTTGATAGCTATAACATGTGATTCTTTAGATTACCTTGAAATCATGCTCACATACACACACTAAACGTTATGTCAGGTCTATTTGCAAAAGATAGAGTAAACCACCTATCATGCCTCTATACATTGTAACGTCTACTGTCTAACCTCTTTCATCCAAATCTAGCTTTGTTACAGGATTAGGAGTTCCAAAAAGCTTTGTATCTTGAATTTAAATTTTTTTTATGCAACTTTTAAATGTATTTGGTTTGGAAAATGAAAATTTCATCTTTGAATTGTTTAATTTGAAGATAAAGGAAAAGGTTTAGCTTACCCATCATGGACATTTCAAATACATCTTGCATGATCTTAGCAAATTCTTTGCACAAAGATTCATTAGTAGGACCAAAAATGATATCATTGACATATATTTGCACTAAAAGAATGTCTTTGCCTTTATGCTTTATAAACAAAGTGGTGCCAACTTTGTCTCTTGAAAAATTATTATCTTACAAAAATTTTCTCAAACATTCATACCAAGGTCTAGGAGTTTGATTGTGGTCGTAAAGAGCCATTTCAAGCTTAAAAACATGATTTGGATCAATATGATCAAAACACCAAGGTTGTTCAATGTATTCCTCTTTCATAATCAACCCATTAATTCAAGAAGGCACTCTTAACATCCATTTAATAAGGTTAAAAGTCTTTAATGCAAGCATATACTAATAACATCCTAATTGCCTCCTTGAAATCTATACCTTCCTCTTGATTGTAGCCTTTTGCAACCTATCAAGCTTTGTTTCTGACAATGGCATTATTTTCATCAAGTTTGTTCCTAAAAACTCACTTAGTTACTATAATTGTATGATCATTAGGTCTTGGCACAAGATCCCAAACTTCATTTCATTCAATTTTATTTAATTCATCTTACATCGCTATGATCCAATGTTCATCATTTATAGCTTCATCATTAGTTTTAGGTTCAAATTGTGAGAGGAAAGCCAAATGATCATAAATATTTCTAAGTGTACTATGAGTTCCCCTTTGTGATACTTCATCAATCATTTGATCCTTTGGGTGGATTGCCATCATCTTCTAAGCTCTTTATGGTTTGCAAGGTAGTTCTTAATTTGAAATGTCTAAAGGTAGACCTTCTTCATCATCCTTATCCTCTTTGTCTCCTTCTTCCTCTTCTCTTCTTTATTGTTGTGCATTTGTTTTTCTTTGAGGCGATAATGATTCCACTTGCTCATCATCTTATTCAATTCAATAAATAATTGAAGTAGATTCATTAAACACAACATGGATGGATTCTTCTATATGCAAAGTTCTCTTGTCATGAACTTGGAAAGCTTTGCTTGTAGAAGAATACTCAATACATAATGCTTCATCAAATTTGGCATCAAATTTATCAAGGTTGTATTTACCATCATTGTTTGGAAAAATTGATCTAAACATATCAAAGATTCTGATCATATAAATCAAGTATGCACAACAAAAATTTTAAAATTTTCCTAATCGCAGATCATGTTGCTTGCATATTAATTCATAAAACGAGGTATAATTCAAATAAACTTTAAAATAGTAATTTCAATTAAACCTTCTTAAGAGTTTTCCTTAGAATCCTTGATCTCCAAGTAATTCCATGAATAAGCCATATGAGTAACTCCTTCGGATTGTCTGCAGGCAACTCTTTTGAATTTGATCTCTAATAACAGTGATCCACACAAACCAATTTGATTTAAAGGCTCTACCAAGTTCAAATGATCAATAAAGTAGGAAAGTAAATCACTCAGCTTAAAAGGTATTAATTTTCCATGGAATCACAATTCACTAGGGCAAGGTTGGTGTTTAAAAGCAAAGAGGTGATGATGAGTGAGATCATTGAGAGAAAGAGTTGGAAGCACAATAAAATGTGCTAGGGTTGAAATGCTCTTTTTTTTTTTTTTGGCTTATCTCATTTTTAAATAGAAGAGTTGGGAGCACAAACAAGAGTAAGAAAGAAATGTAAGTGGCACACAAGCTAGGGTACCCCTTACTTAGCTTGTGTTATCCAATCCATGCAGCCCCTTAGGCCTAAGGAGTCTATACTTCTTAACCCAATGGTCCCTCTTTTGGGTCAAAAAAGCCCAAACACTTTCCTATGAGTTCAAATTCATAAAATCTCTTATGTAATCATTATCTAGTTATTTTAATTAATTTAAACAATTTCTAAGTAATGAACCATCTTTCTATTCAATGATCTCCTCTAATGTTAATATAAATGTTTTATAACATTTAAACATTGACAATGGAAATTTGCTACTATTTAATAATTGTAATTTCCATTAAAATTAATAAATCTTTGATTAATTAACATTTCAAAATACATCAGAACACTTAATTAATCATTTTAAATTTTGAAAATATTCAATTAATTTAACTCTTGAATTTATAACATTTTACATTTTAACTTTTTCCTTTGATTTTGGATCAAAGAGATTCTATTGTGTGTGACTCATTACATTTCCATTCATGTTGGCAATGAATTTATTTATAAGCTATTATAAGCTCAATTGAATTAAAACTCCTTTTAATTCAAACACAATTTCGCCAAATTTTTCAAACAAATTCATCAATCATGGTTGGCTTATTGCAAAGTATCATGAACACCCAAATGCTAAGAGTAGATTATATCAAACCTTTCATGACAAGGTGATAGTGTGTAATTCAATCCTTTTATCTCGTGATATTCAAATTGAACTTAGGGTATGCTTCAAGTGATAGCCCTAATATTAACATCCAATCTTAGGTGTATGTTTGACTATGTGCTACATCATAATCATTCATATATAAAACTACTTTGATATATCATTAATTGATTATACATAAAACTCTTTTTATATATCAATCAATAAATAGGCCTATGATTTTGTTATAGCATAAATGTCAAACATCTTTAGAACATTTTTTTTTTGTTACCAATAAGGATGAATTCTCCCTTAGTCAATCACTACCTTTATGCACTTCATGGAGTACCTATACTATTTCAAGAGTGTAAGTCTAGAATAAAATTATTGATGGTCGAATCTGGTCAACCAAGGGCAAAACCCCAAAATGCAGATTGAATGTTGATAGTATTCGTTTTAAATAATCGCAAGTGCACGACATAGCTATAGTAGAGAACCGGTGAATACGGGTCGATCCCACAAGGAAGTTCTATTCTTTTCAATTACTGGAACTTTGACACTTTAACTATCCAGATTTATTGAAGAAAAGAGAAAGTAGTAGAAAATAGAAAAATAAAGAAGAATGAAAGATGATGATTTAAAATGTAAAGAAAATAAAG
>JANHAO010017533.1:0-13935 GCA_026873985.1 Saraca asoca
CATCCCTCTAAAAGCTCTTATTGTTCTTCTGTAACTTTTCTCCAACACGCAGTCAGGGGAGTGATACCACTTAACATAGTTGACCGGATTTTGGTGTCAACACAAACTTTGTAAAACAATCCTTTAGTGGATAATCAAGGACCAACATGGACGTAGCGGCCAACTTGGCTTTAGTCGAACCATGATAATACTTCTAGTGTTTGCTGTCTTTCTTTTCTATTTTTTGTCATATTCTACTTGCAGTTTGGGGTGATATCGAACTCAAACCTGTTGATTAGATTTTGATGTCAACATTTTGGTGCTAGAAGGAGGGCCCCCACTACACACTCTTGGTCTTTTCGTTCCTGATAAACTGTTTCAAGCTATTTCAAGCACAATGGTGAGAGGAAAAGCCACCAGGAGTGTAGAAATCCCTACTAGCCAACCCGAAGGTCAGATACAATTGCAAAACACAACTGCCCCTATGGCAGGCACCAACGCCGGCACAGCTTTCCTCATCCAATAGCAATTCATGGCTCTCAAAACCGATGAAGCTCAAACTTGGCAACAATGCCAAGAAGCACTTGACAATGCCATGAAAGAGCTGGATGATATGGTCAGAGCGTTGGCCCAGGCACACACCCAAGGTATACCAAGGCAGGGTGAAGTTGTCACACCCAAGGATGGATATCATCAACCAAGGCCTCAGCACGAAGAACAAGCTAGGATTGAGCGTCACCGAGCGAGTTCGCATCACTCATCCAACTCATGGTTAAGGTCTGAACTCCATCGAGTTTGGGAGGACAAGGGAGATGACTAATAAGGTGAAAGCTCATACCAAGATGAGAGCTCGCAGGAGACCGACCACAAGCAAGAGGTGGATCATAATTCATCTAGCTGAAAGCGTAGTAGGAAGTGTAAAACCTTTGATTGACATTCTTATAGTAAGCGAGATGAAAAGAATTGAAGGACTTCTAGCCATTGATCTAAGTCTCCAGACCCAATGGTTGAAGAACTACTTCAAAGGATGGAGCAGTTGGGAAAGAACTCTGTGTCCCAGGGGAATTGAGAATCTTGTGAGGAGAGAACTCACTCTCTAGTTAAATTAAGATGGAGCCCCTTCCATATAGATTTAAAATTCTAAACATTCCCCTCTATGATGGGGATAGTGATCCTTATAGCCATTTGGACACTTTCAATGTCCAGATGGACCTGCGAACTTCCAATCCACTGGTGAAGTGACGAGTCTTCCTTGCCATGCTCGGAGAGGAGCCGCAGACATAGTTCAGAAGTCTCCCAATTCGCAGCATATGAAGTTAGGAGGAATGTCAAACGAAGTTCCTCAACCAGTATAGGACGTTAAAGAAACAACTTGCCCCGTCCTGCCACTTAGCGATGGTTTTCCAACAGAAAGATGAGTCACTTAAGGACTATATCACCAGGTTCCAACAAGAAGTTAGCAATGTGAAAAACCTGTTAGAGGAGAGTATCCTCAAGGCAATCTTAGCCAGACTCCAAAAAGATGAAAAACTACACAAGGACATATGCAAGTCCCTTGTTAAGAGCCTAGGTGACTTCTATGAGCAAGCCACCAAGGAAATCCAATAGGAAGAAACCTTTGGTCCAAAAAAGTCGAACAAGAAGGAGGAGACAGGCACCTCTAACTGAGAAAGAAGAGAAGTGGAGGTAGCAGCAATAAAGAAGGCCAAAAGGGGGGCTTTGGAGGCCAAAGCTGGAAGAAAGCCTAGAACGAACAATTTCAACCTTGGGGTCACTATGATACCTATACCATCTTGTCGGATGCTCCAGATAGGATCTACGTGATCAAGAGGGACAATGAAGACTTCGGTAAACCCAAGCCCATGATGATCCTTATTAAAAAGAGGAATCGTAACAAATTTTGTGCCTACCATACTGAAGTCAAGCATAACACATCAGATTGGTAGGCGTTAAAGGACACCATTAAGAACCCTATTAAAAGAGGTCGCTTAAGAGACTATATGGCAAGATCCCTTTGGTAGTGCCCCCCACGTCCCCAACAGCCTGCACTGTAATGTCACCAAACTCTGAATCGTGAGGAAGCACCCTCTATGAGGATCATCTTTACCATACATGGTGGACCTCATATCGCGGGCACTTCGAATTGATCACATGATTGCTATGTACGAGCGGCGGGCCGTGTCCTTCTAACTGGTCATATGGAACATGAAAGGCTTGCCAAGAAGGCCAAAATAGCTTCAGATAACATCTCCTTCTCGGAGAAGGACATGTAAGGAATTCATTATCCTTATAATGATGCAATTGTCATTCGAACAAAGATCAACAATGCTGAGGTGAGAACGATAATGGTTGATATTGGGAGCTTTGTGAACGTGATGTACAAGGGATGCTTCGATTGGATGGGCATGAGCACGAGTTAGCTGGATCCATCACCTGAGCCCTTTTATGGTTTTACAAGGGATAGGATACTCCCAATGGATGAATCAGACTCCCACTCACTCTAAGGGACCTCGACAAGCAAGCAACTATCATAGCAGATTTTCTGATTATAGATTGTCCCTTGGCTTATAATGTAGTGTTGTGGCAACCCGCCATGAATGATTTTGATATGGTGATGTTAACTAGAACACTGACCATCAAATTCTTGACCCCAAATAGGGTTGGATGTGTGCGAAGGGAAGCAGGTAGCCCGATGTTGCTATGAGGATGCAGTTAAACTCGAAGTCCAAGGGAAGAAGGTGATTGTGGTGTCCAAAGGAGAACCCTAAGGTAAAAAGAGTTAGTTACGACCTTAACCCTCATGAGGTAGACACTAAGCAAGCCACTAGACTAGTTGAAAAGCTTGAGGATGTGTGAGTTAGTGAGGCGGATGAAGAAAGATGCCTCAAGTTAGGGAAATGCCTACCACCTAATGTGAAAGTGCAACTGATGGGATTTCTCAAGGCAAATATGGATGTTTTTGTTTAGAACCATGAGGACATGGTGGGCATTGATCTAAATGTAACATCACACAAATTGAATATCGATCCCTGGGTGAAATTGGTTTGCCAAAAGAGAAGGCTAATGACAGTCGAACACTACGCGGCACTCAAAGAAGAGGTAGATAGGCTCTTAGTGAATAATTTCATCCAAGAAGTGCATTACCCCACTTGGGTGGCCAATCCCGTCCATGTATAGAAAAAGAATAGGAAGTAGAGGACGCGTATCGATTTTACTAACCTTAATAAGATGTGCCCTAAAGATAGTTTCCCTTTGCCAAGGATAGACTAGCTTGTAGATGTGACAGCGGGGTATGAACTCCTCAGATTCATGGTTGCCTATTTAAGGTACAATCAAATTTCGATGGCCACACAGGATAAAGAGCATACCTTATTTATTACGGATTTCGAATTATACTATTATATGGTGATGCCTTTCAAGCTTAAAAATGTGGGGGCAACCTACCAGCTATTAGTAAACATGATGTTTCAAGAGCAGCTTGGCAGGACTATAGAGGTATACATTGATGACATGCTGGTAAAGTCCAAATAGCTCATCGATCATGCCTGTGACCTAGAAGAGATGTTCCAATCCCTAAGAAGGTATCAGATGAAGCCAAAAAAAATAGACACTTCTTGATATATGTTCTCCCACTAGTCCAAAGGATGTCCAAAGCTTGAACGGTTAGATCACTGCGCTCAGCAAATTCATTTTGAAAGCAATAGACAAGTGCATTCCCTTCTTCGACATCCTTAAAAAGGTGAAGAGGTTCGAATAGACCCCAGAGTGTGAGGTCACTTTTCAGGAACTCAAGTCATACCTTGAACGAGCACCTCTCCTATCTAAGCCAAAAAAGGGTGAGAGATTGACTGTATGCTTAAGAGTATCCAAGCATTCCTTGAGCATTACCCTAACCTGAGAAGAGGGAGGAACTCAACTCCCCATCTACTATGTAAGAAGGAGACTGTTGAATGCCAAAATGAGGTACTCACCTATGGAAAAGCTTGTCTACTTCCTGGTCATCGCTTTAAGAAAGTTGTAACCTTACTTCCAGGCCCACAACATCAGAGTCCTCACTCAATTCCCATTGAGACAAGTTCTATAGGAGAAGGATACCTTAGGATGACTACTCAAATAAGCAATAGAGCTCACCTAGTTCAACATCAAATATAAGCCTAGATCGGCCATCAAGGGATAAGCAATGGCTGACTTCATTACTAAATTCACATGGCCCGTGCAAGAGGAGGTAGGGATTCCTAAGACCCTATGGTAGGAGTTATACATTGACGGGTTGTCCAGTGGCCAAAAGGCTAAAGTAGGGATGCTTCTCATTAGTCCAGAAGGACACACGGCCTTCTATGCTCTAAGGTTTGGCTTTCAAGCCATAAACAATGAAGCTGAATACGAGGCCTTGTTGGCAGGTTTGCAATTGGCCAGGGAGGTGTGAGCTGAAAGATTAAAAATTTTTAGTGACTCACAACTCATCATCTACCAGGTGAAGGGTGAATGCCAATCTCGAGGACCGAAGATGATGAGCTATCTCTATAAGGTCCAAGAATTGTTAAGCGTTTTCTAATAATATGAGATCAATCAGATTCCATGAGCCCAAAACATGTATGCTGATGCTTTGGCTTGTCTATCCACCACTGAGGATCTCAATCTCATTGGAACAATCTCGGTAGAGCTCCTTCCATCCCCAAGTATTGAGCATCAAGATGTTATGATGGTGATTGCCAAAGCACCTAACTCTTGGATGAATCTGATCTTGGACTACTTCTAGAATGAAAAGTTACCAGAAGATAAACTTAGGGCATGACATTTGCAAGCTCGAGCAGCCAAATATTGCCTTTGCGATGACGCACTTTATAAGAGAGGGTTCATAATCCCACTTCTAAAATACATAGATGGCGAGGACTATGACACCGTCTTGGAGGATATTCATGTAGGTCATTGCAAAAACCATGCTAGGGGTTGTCCTTGGCACAAAAAACTCTTCGATAGGGGTTTTACTAGCTGACAATGAAGCAAGACGCAATAGACATTGTCAAGAGGTGTGATAACTGCAAGAGGTTTGTAAAGGTTCCATGAGCTCCACCAGCCTACTTGAAGCAAATGACCAATCCATGGGCATTCTCAATTTAGGGAATGGACTTTATTGGACCACTTCCTAAGGCTCGAGGAAATTGCAAGTATGCAATAGTAGCCGTGGACTACTTCACCAGGTGGCCAAAGGCAAAGGAACTTGCTAAAACCTCGTCTTCCAAGGTTGAAAAGTTCATGTGTAATAACATTATCTACAGGTTCAGAGTCTCTCAATAGATCATGACCAAAAACGGGACTCAGTTCAAAATCACTAAAAGCTTCATAGCCATAGACCATTCTCAAGCCAACGGGCAAGTAGAAGCCATCAACAAGATCATCAAGATGATCTTGGAAACCAACTTAGAAGCTAAAAAGGGAGCCTGGGTGAACAAATTGAAAGTGATACTATCGGCCTACAAGACCATACCTTGCAACTCCATAGGGGAAACCCCCTTTTCAATGGCATACGGGTGCGTGGCAATGATTCCAATAGGACTTGAGGTCATAACATAGCAAAGAATTGCTTTCAACCCAAAGGACATTATCAGCTACTCGCTATGAACCTAGACCTTATGGAAGAAACAAGAGAAAGCACTAGCCTCAAGATTGTTGTCCAACAATGAAGCATAGCGAGATATTATAATTGCAGAGTGCAAGCTTGGAAGTTCAAACCCAGTGATCTCATCCTGTGTCTCATTCTTTCTGGAGCGCGCAAACCCAGCGAAGAGACTTTAGGAATGAACTGGGAAGGTCCATATGTTATTATAAGGGTCATGAGCAATGGAGCCTACCATCTGGCAAACATGAATGAAATGGAGTTCCCCTGAGCTTAGAATGTCGAGCACCTCCATCATTATTATCAATAAGTGTCTTGGTGTATAAGAGTTGGCCCATTGTAAATGTGTATATGATTCTTTGAATTCCTTATGGAATAAAATTTGAAGAAAATTCAATGTAAAGTAACACGTTATGCAATATACTAACAATTGATATAGCATATTGATTTCTTGTCCTAATACAAGCAAACAATTTCACACATTCAAGTATGAAAGTAATGAAAAGAGATATGTTTAGCTTTCATCACAATAAAGTCATTCCATATAAATTATCCATGAAGTCTATTATAGATCTTAGAAAAGAAAATAAAAGTTACAAAGTTTATGTCCGAAGAGGCCAGAGCCTCGAGAGCAAAGTTTTCATCACGTCAAGGATCGAGAATTAGAGCCTTAAGAATTTCAACCACTAGAGGAGCATCAGCGACCTGCATGCCCCCTTCTCCTTTAGTGACAACTTTAGCAGGAAGGGTTATGATCTCAGTGCTCTATCCTTTCACTAAGGAGCTGGCCTTAGTAGCTCTCCTTTTTGTAATGCTCCACGACCTCCAAAGCTTGAGGGCCAAAGAAAAAGAAGTCTAGCTCAGGATGTCCCTCATTGCTTCTACCACCAATGAGGATGTCTCTACTTTGATCTTAGTTGTTTCCTCCTTAGTAATCTCGAGTTCTCTCTTCAGTGCCCTCAACTCTTCAGCAGCAGTCTCAGCTTGCTGCCCTCAAAATCTCACCTTCTCATTGGTAGTGTCAGCCACTTTAATCGCTAATCGTGCCTGTGACTAGGCCTCATCCAACTTTATCTTGGCCTTATTCAGATCATTGGTCACAAGGCCAAGATTTATCACAATAGCTTCATGATGCTTTACCTTATGAGATAGAGCGGTTTCCATTTCTTTGACCTTCTCCTTCAGCTCCAGGACCTCTGCTATTGAGATCCCCAGCTCATCCATGAGAGTAGACTTCTTGTCATCCAAGCCTTGGAGCACTTCTTTGATCTTTATTAGTATCAGTAAGCTCTAGAGAACAAACAACAAGGTTAGACTATGAAGCAAATAGAGTGACCAAGACAAGGAGCAATACTTACCACCAAGTTGTGACAAGTCACAGATCCTACCAACCTCCCGATAATGAACTCTTCAACCTCTAACACCCTAACCCGGCTGCCGTATCCCAAGATTGTGCCTATGTTTTCAACAAAGGTCTGAGCATACCCTTTTGTCTTAGAGTTGGGTTCAGCCAACAGTCTCGCAGTCTCGACCTTCGATACCGCAAGCTTGTAGGAGGTCACTTTCTTTTTCCCTTTGTTGACCTTCCACTTCTTTGGGGCAGGACGAGAAGGGCTGGAGACGTCAATTGTAGCTACTTTTTCAGGTCACAATGGTGGGGTTGATCCTTATGAAGGGACTGCAACTGGAGCAACTGGTTGGTTTGTAACAATTGGAGTCACCTCGATCTCAAAGGCTGGTGGTAGGTCTGCAATGACCAGAGTTGAATTGATCTCGTGGGCTGGAGGGGCCTCTTCCTTGCTATCCGAGGGTAGCATCCTGAGGTTCAACTCCATTACTTTATTATAATCATCAAAATTCACGGGCCTAACCTCTATCACTCAGTGAATTCCTACCTCCTTTATGACCTCGGTGCCTTTTGCTAGGGCAAGCTTGTAATAACAAAGCAGGCTTTCATTAAACTGAAAGTCAGTCTCAAGGTCATCGGACATCACAAACTGATCCAAGACCTCCAACTCCTTAGCCCCTAGCGTCGATCTTTTGTTGGTCCCATCTGCATAATCAAGCAAAGGTCAAAATCAAAAGCAAATATCAAAGGCCCACCAAACTCACTTGCTCCCAGTCTACCTACCTGGAACAAGAACAAAATCAAAATTTCTAAGGTAGTGCAATGAGGGGCATGAGATGTAGAACCAGCATGAATTATAACACTCCACATTGGACTTCCTTTTGACATCACCCTTCGGCAAGATGCTCTTATACAGTGTCTGCTAAGCTGAGAGATAGTAAAGCCTATCCTTCGAGTTCATGCACTTCAGGTCGTATGAGTAACATAAAGTTTCAGGTGATGGTGGTGGAAGGCCATTGCCTATATAGATTAGGGCTAACAAGATAAGTGAAATGTAGGAGTTCGGTGCGAGCTAGAATGGGCTAAGTTTTATTTTGTTCAAGAAGTTGACAATGAAGGGTTGCACTGGAAATCTTAGTCCCATTGTGAGGTGTAGGAGACCGATAGCTAAGAAACCCCAGGGACGATAGGGAGCATAATCGTCCGAAGTGGGAAGCATGGCACTGCACCCTTTGGAGATCCAGCATAATTGAATTGTAGTTCAAGTGTCATGAAAATGCATGGTTGATGTATGCAACTTGAATACTTGATGGTCGAGACGCTACGTCGTAATGGCCCCTCGGCCCTTGGTATGGCCCGGATGGGCACTAAAGTCCATAGCAACCTCCTTCCCGCTCGAGGTCACTTACTTAACATGTCACCCAACCCCCGCACTCTGAGATGAGTCTGGTTCATTATCCTTACTCCTAATTATATGATCATGACATGGATGACCTGCTCCCATCTACATAAAGAAAAAAGGTTGGTCAGGTCGTTGAGAGCGAACTATACCTAAGACCAAGACTAATGACCCCTCTATACTATAGGCCATGCACACCCTAAGTCACAACATCGATAACTAAGACACCAGCAACCAGAGGGCACACTCCAGCCAAATCGTAGGATCCTAAAAGACTAAAATCAACGTTTGAAATCCTAAAGTCTACTGGCAGTCCAATTATTCCAATCCAAACAAAATGAAACATCTAAACTAACCCTATCTATCAACATTATCATCTCTTAACCAGTCACAATCAAGTCGCCTACTCCCTACAAAAGAGAAAAACATAGAAGAAAGTAAGGTTAGAGGGGACGTACCATGATTTATGAAGGCAGAAGGTTTGGAAGCTCAGGTAATAACTAGAAAAGAAGACTGGAACCGGTGGAAATCAATGGTAAAGGAGCTATCACAACAACCAGGAAAACAAATGAGCAAAGAAAGTTGGAGCTCTGAAAATTTTTGAATGGCAATTGAGAAGGAGAGAGGAGACCTTTTTAGTTTATAAAGGAATGCAATCCCACTTTGGATCAAAGGGTTTGTAATTACGCATGATCCAACAGCCCGAAGGAGGACAACGGCCAGTTCTTGATGACACATGATACACATATCAAAATTGGGAGTAATTATTGCCAGCCATTGTTGGAAATCAAAGAGTCGCACGTGAGATGAACGGGAGTACCAAACAATTCATTAAGGTTACAGGTCACGAAGCACTAGACCATGACAACATTTCAAGGCCTCACGTCCAAGAAGTGCTAGCCACACATAAAAATCTTGTGTAAGCCATGTCCAAGAAATGCTTTATGCACAAAAATCTTGCACGGGCAATTTCAAGACCTCATATCCAAGAAATGCTAGCCATGCACAAAAATCTTACACGAGCTGCCTCCAAGAAGTACTTTATGCACAAAAATCTTGCGCGGCAGTTTCAAGGCCTCACATCTAAGAAATGCTAGCCACGCACAAAAATCTTGCATGAGCCACGTCCAAGAAGTGCTTTATGCATAAAAATCTTGCACAAGTAGTTTCAAGACCTCACGTCCAAGAAGTGTGAACCACGCATAAAAATCTTGTGCAAGTTGTGTCCAAGAAGTGCTTTATGCACAAAAATCTTGCGTGAGCCATGTCCAAGAAGTGCTCTATGCACAAAAATCTTGCACAAACAAGTTTAAGACCTCATGTCTGAGAAGTGCCACAAGCACTAAACTCTTACACGATCTGATATGAATACACAACCCTCATGGAAACTCAGTCTCATGATGGCAAAGATGCTTGAGCACCCTACTATTTAAACTTGGCCTCAAAGGCATTCAATTGCTCATGCTTCCTATAGATTAACGCAAATCGGCACAATCGATTCATCATGCATGTGGCATATATCCTTTAAGTTGAAACTTATTGGCTTAAGCCTACTGACATAAATTTCACTTTTAACAACTAAGGTTGATTAGCTCATTAAACATTCCTCATAATAGTTATTGAGTTATGATTTTGCAAGAGTTAGTCATGTTGTCATTGGTAACCAACTGGATCGACGATATAACGAGCTTATAAAGGCAAAAGACATGAATGTAGTGCTTGAAGTTTTATTAAAAGACCTCCTTTAATGAGGCAGATTTACATTAGGGGATCTCACATACAAGAATAATGCCAAAGCCTAAAGCTACTAATTCAACAAGAAAAGGGAGAACTAACCTCTGAGAGACAAACTCCCATCAGATGAAACATCCACTAACACGCTGCTCTTGCTTATGGCCTTTCTCAGCCAACAGTTCCTTTCCTGACTCAAACCCAGAGCAATTCAAAAAGGGGTTAGGAATCCAGTTAGCAAGGCTAAACTTCATAGAAAATCCATAAAAGAAATAATTCAAGACCCATACAAGACTTCCCATGAGCCAACAAGAGAAGTTATCTAGGGAAGCCACATGCAACGAGTCATTTGCACCCTTAAAACCTTTGTAACGGACCGTGCACACCCTGAAGAGCTTCACCATAACCCAAACTATTGAAAGCATAAAGGACTTAACTAAAGCATCCATCAGGCAATCTCATAGAGAAGTAAAGGGAGCTTCATAGGCTTCATAAACCAGTCTGGGTTCATCAAATTACCCAAAGGACATTTGGTTGCTCTAAATTAGATGATCTAGGAAAAATGAGATCGCCACATTAATGGCTAAAAACTACGCACAATAAGAAATAAAGTCTAAAGTAAGGGAAATGAAAGTTTGAAAGATAGAAAAGACAATATGACAGTCTGGATATGAAGACTTATCCATCCTACAGACTGTAGATGAATACTTTGACTATCAGTGGGAACTCCCAGCCCACAAAGTGAGTTAAGAGTTAAGGGGCTTATGTTATGGGCATTTTCTCGAAAGAACAGTTTAGGTCAGCCAAGCTCCAATAGGAGGCACAACTAACTAGATGGAGGCCCAAATTAGGGATCGAGGTCACTCAGCAAGGATTTCAAGCCATCAAGCGCGAGCTAAAGACATCAAGCAATGTCACAGCAAAGAGCACAGCTCATCGAGAAGGCCTTCAATCCGTCAATGAGAAGACTACCAACCCAACTATCCTCAAGGAGAACAACCAAGCAAGAACAACGAGGTAGGCCAAAGCATCCAACTCACTCACCAGCACAACACAAGTCACTAGGTTAGCGAGCCAGATGCATGTATAGAGCCCAATCAGTAATTCAAGGCACATGTCTCCAATTGACAGCTTAGCCTCCAAACCTACACATCAGCTCCTTGGAAGTCCAATAATGATTTGCCTAGCATTAATTACCTGATGCCAAGCATTAAATGCAAGGAGTGGTGGAAATAATCATTTTGATGTTTGTAAAATTATACTTGTAACCCTCCCCTTCTATGAATAGGAAGGAGTGGTCATCATAAAGGGGAGAGGAAGATTTTACATGTAAAAACTCTATCAAAATACAGGGTGAGCACTATACACTGTGAGAGAATACTACTGTTGCATTCAAATGTTGTAAAACAATCCTTTAGTAGATAATCAAAGATCAACGTGGACATAGGGGCCAACTTGGCTTTAGCCGAATCACGATAAAACTTCTGATGTTTGTTGTCTTTCTTTTCTATTTTCTACCGTATTCTACTTGTAGTTAGGGGTGATATCGAACTCAGACCTATTGACCGGATTTTGGTGTCAACATAAACTAACATAAAATAATATTGTAATTCTTATTTAAAATGTTTATAAAAAGATTACATAATTCATTAAAATAGTTAATTAAGTAAATTATAAGGAATCATTTAGTTCACATAGGAAGTATTGAATGTATAATAAATACCCTTAAACATCAAAAAGAATAATGTAATAATTTAACATAAAATAGTATTGTAATTCTTATTTAAAAAGTTTATAAAAAAAACTATGTAATTTAATAAAATAGTTAATTAAATGAATAATAAGGAATCATTTAGTTGACACAGAAAATATGATTCTATTGGAAATTAAATTTCCCAAGAAGTAAGTTTCAGTATGAACTTCTCAAAAAATACTACAAGTTGTTTGGTTAGCATTAAAGAAGTAAAAATTTCTGAAAAGTAAGTTCTCATGTGATATTTGGTTCAAGTATATACTTCTCAAAAAATATTATCAAAATAACTGAAATATCTTACCTAAAAGTTATACTCTTTTACCAAGACAATTTGTAAATTTTTAAAAGGATATTATTATTATTATTTAAATTTTACAAGGATAACTTTGTATTTTAATTTATTAAAAATACAGGAAATAGAACTTACCTGAGAGATTGGATATGTAACTTCCTATGCTTTGTGCAAAACAGAACTTTCAAAAAAATACAACTTCCCTTATTTTTTGAGTTAATGGCCAATCAAACAACTCAAGTATTTTTTACTTGTAGGGAAGTTGTACTTCTTATGAAACTTTCTGTGAACTAAATAACTTTTAAATCTTAATTCTAAATTTTTGTATAATTTAAAAGTTTGATTTTTAAATTTTTAAAGTTAATGGAAATAAAATTTCTAAATCTTAATTCTAAATTTTTGTATAATTTAAAAGTCTGATTTTTAAATTTTTAAAGTTAATGGAAATAAAATCCAACCATTCCAAAAATTAAAGGGAGTATTTTACATTTTTTCAATACAAAATAATATTTAATTTCTTTATTTTCGTTAACAACAAAATTACATCTTGTCACGGGCAGTCTCTCTCTTACTGGGTAAGAAGACCACTAAGCCATGGAAGAGTACTTATATTTGGACGTCTCCCTATATTATGGAGTAATCGATAATTAGACCATGCAGTAAGATGTAGGTTCATTTTTATTTATATTATAAACATAAATTGACCCATCTAACTAATAATTAAGGTCGGTGTTACTATGTTGTTGGGTCATTCTTTTTGGTTTACTGAATGGAATATGTTTAAAAATAAT
The DNA here is from genome assembly GCA_026873985.1 of Saraca asoca. Lineage (NCBI taxonomy): Eukaryota > Viridiplantae > Streptophyta > Magnoliopsida > Fabales > Fabaceae > Saraca > Saraca asoca. The sequence goes on from JANHAO010017533.1 coordinate 12,911, forward strand.
TAAACTATCAAAACTTTACCAGGAGCCGTATTTAAATGAAAAAGAAAATCATTTATCTACTTAGATATCTCTCAGTGGATGTAAAAAAGATTCTAATATATTTTATGAATAAATAAAATTTTTTATTTTATTAGGAGAAAAGATAAACTCAATAATATGTATAAAATTTCATTTTCAGAGATCTACAAATATTTTTTTCCAATTTTTGTGTCTATATCTTTTTTGATAGAATAAGAATATTCATTCATTTATGAAACATTAGGATCTTTCATACTCTTAGTAGCAGTATCCCTATTGTGTTGGCACACTTATCTCAGGGCTTCCAGATACAATCATGTATCCTTTGAAACAAAGTATATCATCCCAATTTGATGCATATAGTTAGCAATGCTTTAAGCACAACCAACTGAAATTGCAACCTGAAAAAAAATGATGTAATACATAAAACATAAATACATCACTAAGAGGAGAGTATATTGATCATTGATGTAACACTCACCCTCCTTCGACAAACAAGTAATTGTATCAGACATTGGATATGTGATTTTAAGTAGAGAATGTTTATGCTAGCCTCAGTTATCGTATCAGGTTGCTGTTAGAAGGAAGCCCACCAATAATCTCCACTAGAGCATATGCCATCCTTCAAATGGTGGAATCGGTTATTGTCCCTGACAACAATTTCGCGTTGAACTATCTTGGAGATGAGCTTGGCAGCAACATGGCAATCTCCGCAAAAGATTCTTGGTAATTCTTATTGTTGAGCCAGGCTGTGCATTCAAAATGGCAAAAACAACAGCCAACTTTTCACTGTGAACAGCAAGATGGCATTCCTTATTCTCTTCCTCCACATCATGAAGAGCATAATCAGTCTCAGGGACATAACCTAACTTTCATCTTCCCCACCGACACATCCAGCTCTTCATAAATGTGTGAACTTGAATGTTCAGCTCAACATTGCTAATGCCAGGCATTTTCCGAATTCTTCTTTTCTTCATTAGTGACCGGACGGCTGTTACTTCTTGCCA
>JANHAO010017534.1:0-13935 GCA_026873985.1 Saraca asoca
GCTTCTTCAGTTCCATTGAATACCCATTAAGAGCAAAGTGATACTGCAACATATGAATTGACTTTCCAAGAAGACTATTATCAATGAGACAGAGAAGTTGCTGCAAAGATGACGGAAAGAACTCTCCATGATCTTCCTCAAAAATACCTTTGGATGCAAAACTTCTCCGCTGATGGAAACCTTCCAAAAGAATCCTTGAATAAAGATCAGGCAAAGTTTTTAATTCTCTCTGATTCTGCTTACCAAATCTCATGGAAATCGAATTCAAGTAGGACAAAGAGGCTGGCAGAAGCAACATAAAGTGATCTTCTGGAAAATTTCTATTCAGTGTATCCAAAATTGAATGCCTGAAGATTGATGCATGCAAATGGCTTATTTCAGTGAGCATGCATAAAAATTTAGCTGTCAGTATTTGTCTCATAAATGCAGTGAGAAATCATATTCACTGGGTAATCAAATATTTTTACACTTGTTTAAAGTAAAAAAATTAAAAAAAAAATTCCCTCTGGTATTGAGAACAAATATGGAGACAATCTTATATAAGTTATCGGAGCATTATGTATAATTAGCTTATATATGTGTGTAAAAAATTTTGCTCGTGGGGGCAATTCAATGAGTGGATCCGCCGCTGTTTATACCACTAAGGAGAGAAACAGAACCAAATCTGTAACAAAGTAGAGTCCTAACAGGCCAATAATATGTTGTTGCTACTTTGATAAATAGCACAAATTAAAGCTTAAGCCAATAAGTGAAAACCCATAATGAGTTTTTGTCTCTAACATGTCCCGCGCCAAAGTCCGTTGGGCATGAATCATGGCCTGAGCATAGCTTGACCCTCACTTAATGCTGAAACTTATTAGATTAAAAACTGAGGGCTGGGCAGATCAAACTCTTGACCAAAAGTCTCTAGTGCCAGGGTAATAACTACTTCAACCAAAAATTTTATGCTGATAAGTGAAGCCCTAGAAATGGGTTTTATCTCTGTAGTTTCGGCATGCCTCTCCTTGAGGCTGACAAAGCACAAGCAATAGACATCCCAAGGTACAGAGGCAAATGAGTATTAATTTTGGTAAATTGATACAACATGCCACATCTTACAAATACCTATCAAGAAGAATCATAATCCATGACCTCATAGATCCTACAACCCAATAATCTAGAGATCAACAAAAAACACCTAGACGAACAAAAAAACATCCAAAGGAACTAAGCTAAAATATTATCTATGCCATATTTTATAATCTGACAGTTAGTTATCTTTAAATGGTATGAATAAAACAATATTACAAAAAATGTTACATACACGATAAAATCTGAGAGCATCAAGCACTTTGGAGTGCAGATATATCAAGGTAAGAATATTACATATACTTTTTTTTTTCCTACAAGTAAACACCTGTCTTTATCTTTGATCTCAGATTATTTGAGGCATATAAAATAATAATGTTGAAATGTACATATGGTTTTATAAGAATTAAAAATTTTATTAGAATTAAGTAATCTGCATTGCTCTAAACCCTAAACATGCATGCTGAGTCTATGAATGTGTTGAAGCCATAATGTCTCTTATAATCCAACAAACAAACAATTACAGAGAGTAAAGGTCTTGAAGGCAAAATTCTCACAATTTTTATACCAAAATTGTTATGTTACATGGTAGCCACAAAGCATTATGTCCAAGATACCAAAATTGGTTGTGTACTTGAGAGCTACGCATCCACAAGAAGGAAATATATTTTCAGTGTTAACTACAATGATAAGCAAAAGGGAGAAACAAGGAAGCGGAAAAAGATGGGTAAAATTACCATCTCCAAGAAGGATTGGCTTCTGGAGGATGCCATATCCTCCGATGGAGGGATGATACAGGAGCATTGTAGCCTTCCAATAAATCATTTCTGTAAGCTTATATCTAATCAGATACATGAAGTTCAATGCATGTATTTAAATACTATCAGAATATCGGTACTTGCATTAGAGCATGTAAAATGGAACTGGTGCCTGGTGAGATGAAGTTCCCATTCTAAAAGTTTCTTCAATCATGTTAACAGCACCTGTATTAAAACTAGAAGCCTTTGAAACTTATTACACTTCACCAATTATCAGTTTATCATTGTCAGTATCTTGATGACAACCAATATGAATAATTTTTTTATTTTGGTAATTAACACAAATACACATTCTCGTAGATTAAAATCTTCCCGGACCAATCCGGAATTAATGAATAATGAGAAGAAAGCAACGATACACTTACTGTTTTCTCTTCCAAACTGTGTCACCCACTTGTTCAGACTATCAATTATACTCAATACACAAAATTACATGTATTCATCATTTTCTGTATGAGACAATATATATATATATATATATTCAATAATCTTAGTGGCTGTAAAAGTAATGTAACAGTTTCAGCACTTGGTGAACCATGAAAAAGTAGCTCATAAAATAGCTTACCAACGGAACCAGGTGCACCAAAATGTTTTAGACAAAGAGCAGACACAATTGATGGCAGCATACCTCAATTGAGACCAAGAAAGAGTTGGAGGTAGAATATTGTACTAGCTACCAAATTCTCTGCACCAATTTTTATTTCATTTATTTGTCTACAGGTATTCTCAACACGCTCAATAATTACAGGTAACAGAAGCAGTCAACCAACTTAAAAGTTTTGATACTAAAGAATTCTCATGAGACTCTTTGGTCATAAGCTTTCCTGAAGGCTCTGATTGCAAAGCTGTTGAAATTGGCCACATGAGAAATCCTTCAAGCTTTTCTTTATTCTGTAAACACATTAGAGTGAAGGGTGAGCATCTAACTCGAGGACAGCACATACAACAATGAAATACAAATCTTGAGCAAGAATTCCAATGAAGTAAACATATGGGAATTAGACAGCTGACAACAAGACTAAAACATCAAAAAAGAACAGTGGAAATATTCAACTCATAGGATATGATCCTCCCACTCTTTTGCCAAATGCTATAATCTAAATGTAAAGATTGAGGATATTATACTAGATCAATTTATTGAAATACTTTTATCTTCTAGAGTATGCAAATTTAAGAGAAGAAACTGTTAGTGAATAGGTTAGTTAAAGTGACAAGCTTATGATAGGATAAGTGATAAATTTAGATAGGTCAATAAATTATGGATCTATTAGGATTCTATTTCATATACATATCTTCAGTATAAATACATATATCTGGCTCATTGTTGAGAACAACTTCATAATATCTTTTCTCTCTCCTTCTTAACATGGTATCAGAGCCCTCTAAACCCTAGATATTTTCTCACTTTCCAACCTAACCAAACAAAACTCATCCTTTCTCTTCCTTCTTCTTTTTTTTTCTTTTGATGTCGTGAGTCACAACAGTTTCTATCTAACGACAATTTTCAGATTGGATGTTTGGCAGTAAGTATCCAATGTTTGGATACAGTATCTGTGGTGGCTGGTAGTCATCAATTTTGGTAAAAAATCAGATATGTCTAGAAGCACGCACACAAGAGTTCAAATTTGTCTGGAGGGTTTCAAAGTACATGAGGTAGAGAAAAATAAATTTGGGTTGATAGGACAGTAGATCGGTGGACGGGTGACCTCCATGGGCATAAACGCTTAGTTTTGAATGGCGCATGAAAACCACACGCAGAGAACTCCGGTAGTGCGTGGCGGTGTGTGAGGAACTTTCCGACGACACACTTCCTCCTATAGTTTCTCTAGCAACTAGCACACCTCCCTGTGTGGTCGGATCTTCAGTTTGGAAAGTTTTGCTATAGTTTTTCTATTTTTTACAATTCTGGTGCTATTTTTTTTCTAATTTTTTGGTTGAATAATCTGTGATGGTTGACCCCACTTCTGATTTAAGTACCAAAAATAAAAATCTAACCTCTGGGGGTGAAAAAAAATCAGAATGCAAAACCCTCTTTTCAAATTTTTTCAACATCGGCTAGAATTATTGACTAGAAGTTGGATGCAGAAGGCCGACAGAATCTTGCTTGAAGAAGAGTTGTTGAATACTTCTTTGAGGGGATTGAAAAGGCAAATCACCTTACTTCGGATCCTCCTACAAACAATACCAAAGTTAAATGGATAGTGGAAGACCGACGTTTGTTTGGCCTCATGTAATACCTTGGCAAGTGAAGTCAAGGATAATACTATTCATTGCAAAATAGTCAAGGACTTGTGGACTTTCCTTGAGAGGCTATACTCAAGAAAAGATAATCTGCATCATATATACAATTTATGTATATTCACAACTCCTTTGCCTCCCATGTTACTTTAACTAATGGGTCTATTACTTTTATTGTTAGGAATGGTACAATTAATGTCGCACCTAATATTTTTTTATTCAATGTCTCATGTCTTCCCAAGTTCTTATTCAATTTACTTTCTATCAACCAATTAATACGTACCTATAATTGCAACATTTTCTTTTTCCTGGCTATTATGTTTTGATGAAGATTTTTAGTAGAGGATATGAATCTGGTGGGTTGTACATGCTTGATGAAAAGGTTCCTCAGCTAACTGTTGCATCTGCTATCCTTACTCCACATCAGTTATATTGTCACTTAAGTCATCCTTGTTTAGCATTTTTAAAGAAATTGTATCCGAGTTTAAGTTCCGTTTCTACTTTAAATTGTGAGTCATGTCAATTTGCTAAACAACATTGTCAATCTTATATTCCTCAAGTCAATAAATGGGTTACATCCCCTTTTGAGTTAGTACATTTAGATATTTAGGGTCCTTGTCCTATTATTTTCAAATTTGGTTATCGTCATTTTGTTACTTTTGTTAATAACTATTTGAGAGTTACTTGGCTTTATTTTATAAAAAATTGATCAAAATTTTTTGATATTTTTTATGCCTTTCATGCCAAAATTAAAAATCAATTCCAAACATCTATACGCAACTTTTGAAATGATAACGCTAAAGAATACTCTTCAATAAAATTTTCCTCTTATTTGTCACAGAACGGTATAATTTATCAGTCATCTTATGTAGTTCACAACAAAATGAAGTAGTTGAAAGAAAAAATCATCACCTATTTGAGGTAGCTCGTGCTCTCTTGTTTTAAATGAAAGTGCCTAAGGTGTTCTGAGCAGATGTGGTTGCTACAACCTATTTTTTGATCAATCGTATGCTATCTTTGATTCTTGATGGACAGGTATCCTATTCTCTTTTATTTCTTTCTCAAACATTGTTTCCTTTCACTTTATGTGTTTTTGGTTGCACATATTTTGTTCAGGATCATTGTCCTCAATTTTCTAAGTTAAATCCTCGATCTTTGAAATGTATTTTTCTTGGATATTCTCAAACTCAAAAGGGATATCCATGTTATTCCCCTGAATTAGGTCATAATGTTGTTTCTTTTAATGTTAATTTCTTTAAGTCCACTCCATTTTTTTGGATCTTCTGAGTCTTCTTGCCCGACATCAGATAATGAATTTGTTAATGAGCATTTCCTTGTGCATTCCACTCTTTAGGTTTCTTCCACTAAAACTTGAACTTCTTCTCCCATTAAGTATGTTTACTTTCATAGAGTGCAGATACTAGATACAATTCATCTTTCTATCATTATTGAGACATCAAGTAGAGCGCTTGTTATAGACATCCCATCAGCTTCGTCTCCCTCACCAGCTTCTTCATCACAAGATCTACTTCCTGCATCCTCTGATCTTGATTTGCCTATTGCTCAATGAAAAGGTATTTGTAGTTGCACTTAGAAAGGTACCCATAATCACCCTTGTCTAATTGTTATCTTTGTGTCTTGTTCATCTTTACCAGTCTTATCACAATGCTTTATTGCCTTGTTGGATTCTATTACTGTTCCTAAGTCAATTTCAGAGGCACTTTCTCATTATAGGTGGCATGTTGCTATGGAGGAAGAAATGATAGCTCTTAAGGCCAATCAAACTTGGGATATTGTGCCTTTACTGCATGGTAAGCAACCTATTAAGTGCAAATGGATTTTTACTATGAAAGTTATCCGGATGATTCTGTTGCTCAATTGAACGCTCGCTTAGTGGCATAGGGCTATGCTCAGATTTACAGCATCAATTATTCCGAAACTTTTTCTCTTGTGGCTAAAATTACTTCTATTCGTTTATTTATCTCTCTTGCTACCTCTCAAAATTGGGTTCTTCATCAGCTTAATGTAAAAAATGCTTTTCTCCATGATGATCTACTTGAGGAAGTATATATCGAGCAACCACCTGGTTCTGTTGCTCAGGAGAAGTATGAAAAAGACAAAGTGTGAAGGTTGAAAAAGTCTTTGTACGGATTAAAATAATCTCCTTGGGCTTGGTTTGGAAAATTTAGTGATGTGGTCATGGAATTTAGGATGCAGAAAAGTGATCATGATCATTCTGTTTTCTATCAATAATCAAATTCCGGTTATATTCTTCTAGCTGCCTATGTGGATGATATTGTGATTACTAGCAGTGATAGTTTAGGCATTTCAAAATTGAAGACTTTTCTTCAAATCAAATTTCAAATTAAGGACCTAAGAGCACTTCGGTACTTCTTGGGTATTGAGATTGCTTGAAATAGGTAAGGAATTTTCTTGTTACAGAGAAAATATGTGCTTGATCTTTTGAATGAAACAGGTTTGTTTGGGACCAAAGCGTGTGATACCCCTATGATTCCAAATGTTAAGTTTTGATTTGGAAGATGAAGAATTACTAGAAGACCCAAAATGATACTGACAGTTAGTTGAAAAATTGAACTATCTTACTATCACCAGGCCTGACATTTCTTTCCCAGTTAGTGTAGTAAGCCAGTTCATGAATTCTCCGAGACCCTTTCATTGGGATGCAATTATTCGTATATTAAAATATTTGAAGAAGGCACTTGGACATGGAATCTCATACAAAAATCATGACCATTGTAAAGTAGAAGGCTTTTCTGATGCAAATTGGCCAGGATGTCCTATGGATCGAAGATCTACTTCAGGATATTGTGTGTTTGTCGGTAGAAATTTTGTGTCCTAGAAAAGTAAGAAACAAGCTGTTGTATCTCAGTCAAGTGTAGAATTTGAAAATCGGACTATGGCTCATGTTACATCTGAGCTTGTGTGAATTTCTTACCTCATTTATCAACTTGGGATTAAGTCCTGTGGAGCTATGCAGTTATGGTATGATAATCGGGTTGTCACTTATATTGCTATAAATCCAATTTTTCATGAGCAAACAAAGCATATAGAAGTTGATTATCATTTTGCTAGGTAGAAACTCCAAAAAAGAGTAATTGATCTAAGGCATATCAAAACTGGGGATCAAGTTGCTGACTTATTTACTAAGGCAATTTTGGGAAAATGGGTTGATGATATTTGTAATAAGCTAGGCATGTTTGATATCTATGCTTCAACTTGAGGGGGAGTGTTAGTGAATAGGTCAATTAAAATGATAAACCTATGATTAGATAAGTGATAAGCATATGTAAAATAAGTGATAAGTCCAGATAGGTCAATAAATTATAGACCTATTAGGACTCTATTTTATGTACTTATCTTCAATATAAATACATATGCCTAGTTCATTATTGATCACGGCTTCATAACATCTTCTCTCTATCCCTCTTAACAGAAACAATTCCAAACACTAATACTATTTCCAAACATAACACTTCCACTAATACATGACTTGTTAACCCCTTGTTTGGAACCCCAAGCAAACAGAATTTCATTTCATAAGGCATTATAATTGAGTTGCTAAAAGCCTTAAACACAATCCAAGCTCAGAAGGCAACATCTGTAAGCATAGATCAGTTTTGGCAAATGACTACCATTTGATTATGCAAATCAAAATCAGGAAATAATAAAATGCCTAAATCATATGGTTGAAATCCAAAGATAAATCAGAGAAGTGAAACACAACTACAACATTTTTTTAAAAATTGATCAAATAGAGGTATGTATAACCTAGAGATATAAGCTAGTGAGACATGACAGAATCATCCATCATTTTAAAAAAATATTACATAAGAATAAATATAAAAAGAAAATTCTCAGGTCAATGAATGTATACCTTCATATTCAACTTAGAAGAGATGATGTGAAGAAAATGTGCTGTAAACACCTAATATCCTGGAAGCCTGCCTAATTAATCTCTGTATCTCCTGTAAGTCTATGTCAATTGAAACATTGCCAACTAAACCATGTCTACACCATCACAAGTGAAGCCCTGACATGAGCCCTAAAGAAAGCCCAAGCCGATCATCATACAGAAGAACATTTGAAGCCTCAACATGAGCCCTAATGAAAGCACCCCAATCATAGAAATTCCCATCTCAGCCCCAGGTTTCCACAATTTTAGACTCCCAGAGAAAACCTAGAGTTTCCACATGCTCAAATCCCCCACAAAATCCACTGTTCTCTCATAATAAGATGGAAAAATTGAAAGGTATAAATATGATACAAAGAAAAGAAAATATAAGTCAATTCCAACTCATCTTCTAGAAGAGAACTTGTCAAATATAACAAACATGCAAAGACAATAGATGAATCTGATACTATAGTAAAATTACATATGATGACAAATGTAAAAACAAACGTGGAAAGGTTACCAACCTCTAATGCATTCTTAAATTTATCAAGAATATCATAAGCCAATCTTCTTATTTTCAAGTCACGTGAGGACATGCCAACAAATACAATTCCAAGCAACCCTGAACCAGCAAACTCCACAAGCTCAATACAACTCTTTGATAGACTGTATATTGAGAAATGCAAGATGAATACTGGATCATATCGTTCTCTAACATCATCAGGAGAATATAACATCTGTTAGAATTCAAGAGAGTTAACAATAACAAAAGCAATACTAGAAAAGTAAAAATAGAGAATAAAGCTATAAAAAAACTCAAACACATGCCTCTTCGAATTTCCCAACATTATCTGAATGAATCTTGTGCATTCACAGTAGCTCCTCACAGTTACTTCTGTCATAGGGAAAAAAATAGAATTGTTGATGCACATATTTTAGGGCCAATTGGTATATTTTCTCTATGTTGACTTCTGGATCACTCTTCAATTGCCTTTGCATCAACATTAATATCAGAATAAGTGTAATTGTCCAGAGGCTGTTCCTTTTTAATCCTCAAAGCAGCAGTTCCCCAGAGGCAGGCCAAATCAGTGACATTCTGAGACACTAATCCACCAATAGACTAAATTTGTTGCAAGAGCTTATATATCTCAAAGTCAATCTCACTGGAAGTTGCACCATAAGAAATGCGTATCAGTGAGTGCAATTCTTTGAAATTTATCCCACCACCATTTCCAGAATTTGAATCAGTTGATGAGCCTTGATCTCAAAGTGTATCTGAAGTAATTTAACAATACAAATTGTCCCCTGGCAAGCTCAGTTGTATGCACACCATGCTTTTCATCACTTAGATGATGGTCAGAACAGCTAGTCAGACATTTTAGAATGCTAGATATAGCTGTCAAAAAGGAACCTACAGGACAAAACCCAGTGGATTTCAGCACTGCAGGGAGAATGGGGCAAGCTGAGAGTGGGCAAGCAACAACTGAAGATATAAATCACATGATACCCTCCCCTCACAAAGTCGACCTAGTATAACTTGGAGAATTTTTAGTGTTGCGGGATCACCAAACCTATATAGAAGAGCAGACCTAATCAATTGCTCAAGGAAGGGAATAGATTGCAAATGGATAAGATTATCTCCCATATCTGCAATCAGTTCAAGTATACTTATTAACATGAAGACCTCCAACTGATTATATAGTGATGCAATGTTTTGCACTCTTACCAGTCTCAGACTGATAAGAGGCTAAAGAAAATTTCTTGAATAGCAATCAATTAATTGGCTATCACAATTCAGTAGCTCATAATGTGAAACACAAGGTGAACATATAGACTTGAATAGATTTAGTCACTTCTACAGTTCCATTGAATACCCATTAAGAGCAAAGTGATACTGCCACATATGAATTGACTTTTCCTAGAAGACTGTCATCAATAAGACAGAGAAGTTGCTACAAAGATGACGGAAGGAACTCTCCATGATCTTCCTCAAAAATACCCTTGGACACAAAACTTCTCCACTGATGGAAACCTTCCAAAAGAATCCTTGAATAAAGATCAGGCAAAGTTTTTAATTTTCTCTGATTCTGCTTCCCAAATCTCATGGAAATCGAATTCAAGTAGGACAGATATGCTGGCAGAAGCAGCATAAAGAGATCTTCTGGAAAATTTCTGTTCAGTATACCCAAAATTGAATGCCCGAAGATTAATGCACGAAGAGGGCTTATTTTTGTGAGCATGTGTAAAAATTTAGCTTTGGCAGTATTTGTCTCGAAAATACAGTGAGAAATCATATTCACTGGAGTAATCATTATGATCCTCCACATTGCCAACATCACAGGATGAATATTCTGTCGTTGCACTTGTTTCTGCTTGTACGAAACATTAACAACCTCAAGCAAGCATTTATCTGTGTAATCTAATTTAAAGTTAAATCCAAGTAGACAAATCTACTGCAGATCTGCTCACAAATATTAGCATTAATATTCTTATCATCCACCTCCCAAAACAAATCATATGGTACTCTATTTCTAATTTGCTGCTGCAAATAGGAAGGCAAAGTGCAGAAAGCACCAGCAGCTAAGGAACATCCAATTGATAAAACAGATTTCATAGTTGTAAAATCATTCACCTCAACTCTACTGAAGATCCAAATCACTAATCCAAGGAGCTGAGAAGGGGATATAAACTGAACCAGAGATGTAGAGACAGAGTGTAGGAAGGATAGGCATCAGATCTTTGGTACAAACACACAGCTCAAACCTGTCTATAACTTCCTTAAAAAGCCTCTGTTTCCTTAAGCCTCTGTCGAAGGTCTAACTTCTATCCAAGCATCATCTAAGGCTTTTGATGCACATAGGTGGGTAGTGCACATAGACCACAAGTAATCTAAAGTTTGTTATCAATATATTCGAACCTGGATTATTGAACTTGTTAATGCTTTGACTGGAAGATAGAATTAGCACATCCAACCTGTTAAATAGATTGGCATCAAAAGAGCAGGATAATCAAAAATGGATATAACCACTTGCAGAATGGTTCCGCTTGATGAACAAAACTCTATATTTGAATTACAGTCAGAACCATTCTGCAGACTTGATAATTGAGCTAATAATTTAAGTACAAAAGTAACACAAGGATTGGAAAGCTGTTGAACTTCAACTAAGCGATTCAATTTATAATATGCTTGAAAGTGATGAACCCAGAAGGCCACAAGGCGCAAATTGGGTAAAATAATATATCTGTTTCTTTTTTAAATGAATTACAAGAATAGTGTCTCCCAGTGTTATTGCGGAATGCGGATATATATATATTTATATTTAAAACAAAAAAAATTATGCATATACAGGTTTTCTTAAAAAAAATATGAAGTATAACAAAATGCACTAACAAACTTTTTGTCATAATATTAATTGATAAAACTTAAACATAAATAATAATAATAGACAGAAGAAAAAAACATCTAAGAAATTATAGATCCCAAATTCAAACCTTCAAAATCATAAATATTTTGGTCAAGTAATAGAAAACAACTTTAATTTCAACAAAAACAAAAAGGAAAACAAGTGCCTCTTAAATAGGCTCAGTTGCTCTTGTATTTCGTCTGATAAGAAGTAAAAAGGAATCTCATATATTTTTTCTATTATATTAGTATATATTTGGTATATCCAAAAAGTTAGTTGTAAATTTATTGATTATATAGCATTTTTTTTTTCATATATTAGAGATATTTAGTGCATTAACTTTTTCAACAAAAAAAAAACTCTTTTAAAGAGTTATTTCAAATAACGTATAACTTATTAAAATAAAATTTTTAATTTTTTTCTAATTTATCTATATTCTTTTAATTAATTGATAACTCATATCATAATTAATTGAAAATACTTATTTGCAATGCTTATTTTTTTTCTAATATTATACTATTTTTAATTTTTTTTCACAAAGTCAAGGAAAAAAACCTCACATATCATTATATATTTAACTTATGTCCATAAATTTAACATAAATAAATAAAAATAAGTAAGTAAGTAAATAAATATATGATGCCATAAAATGTAATTAATTAAATTTTAAACTTTTTAATTCTTATTTTTAATATTTTGATTGCATCAATATACTTTAATTTCAAAATAAATATGAATTAATTTATTTTATATATTATCTAATAATATTAACATGTACTTTTATAATATTTTATATTTATAAGTTAGTTTAATAACTAATTTTATTAAATATTTCTAAAATAATTAGTTAGCTTATAAGCTTTCAACTAATAATTAGTAGTTAACTTATCAACTACTTGTGCTAAAAAAAGTTTATTGTATTTCATATCTTTCTCAATTTTATAACAATGTCAAAGTATTGTATATATTTAATAAAATTCTAACATATTTATAAATTATTGTTTAGTGGAATATTTTATTGAATTAAGTCTCGTAATTTTTACTCTCATTTGAAAGACTTTTCACATTGAAAATTATTGTATCTCTTTGTTTAATTTTTTTCCAATATTATATAACTAGGTTTGCAGTATAAAATTTGATCTAAATAAACTACTATATTTTCCTAATAGGATTTAAAATACCTCAATGTCCATTTTCTTTTCTTCTTATCACTAGGGCCACCATTTCTTTTTTTTTTTTTCCCGGAATGGCCACGAATTTATAGGTTTAAGTAAAAATTAGGGAAAGGTTTAATTAATAGGTAAGACTATTACATTAACTCTTTTTAATGTGTTAAAAATAAATGGCTTGTTTGAAATTGTTTTCAAGTGTTTTTATTTTATTTTTTTTGAAAAACAGTCTTAAAATCTGTTTTTTTGGAATAAAAGAATAAAAAATTTGTTTGGTGAGAACAATTTTCTAAAAATAAAAGAGTAGAAAATTCATTTAGAAAAAATGTTTTAAGAACAAAAAAATCAAAAACTTGTTTGGTTGCAATAAAATAAAAATTCTTTTTTTTTTTATTTTCAATTAGTGACAAATTTTATATGTTTATATAATATATGTGAAATATCTTTACAAAATATTTAAATAATATATATAAGATAATTTTAAATAATACGTATGACAAGTTTTTTTTTTTAATTGGTGATAAATTTTATATATTTAATTTTTTTTTTATAATTACTTCTATTATTGGCTTATCTACATCTTAAGGGTATACAATAATACACATCACCCTAGCTATTATATATGGAGGGTGTACAATAATACACATCATCCTGGCTTTTGGAATCCTAACTTTTGCTTGTGGTACCATGGAAAGCACCATACTAAAAGGGGTGTTAAAAATGAGAAGGATTGGTTTTTTTGCCATTTTGAGGAACTTAAAGTAATAAAAATGCAAGACTTGATTCTTTGTTTGAGGTTAAAGATGCACAGCTATAGAGTTCATGATTGAACGATAGGATATACTGGGGGCAAGTTTTATTAAACCATCACCCAGGACTGTAAAATTGACAGAAGATGTTCAAAAATAAAACACAAGATGCATGTTTGCCTATCTTTTCTCAAACACCCCTTCCGCTTTTTCTTTCTTTTCCTTCTATTGTCCAGGACAAAGCAGAGACTGAATTAGTCCTTTGTTTTATCTGCAATCATTGTGACATCTTTTCCTTCAATAATTCATCTTTCACATCGCTGCTGCTTCTCTGACTCTCCTTAGCATCATCCGTACTCTCAGATTTTGGGGCTGAGGTTGGTTTCTGCAACTTGAATGGGATGGATGCATTTTTCTTGATGAATTTATACATGGCCTTCATTGTGCGATCGGTATCAACAGTAATCTACAGACACCATTAATCTAGATACATGTTACATCATATGAATTATGAAGCACATTCATATCTCGGCTAGCTGAATAGAGAAAATATGAATTAATTTGTAAAATTCACTC
>JANHAO010017535.1:0-13950 GCA_026873985.1 Saraca asoca
AATTATAAATATCACTTTGGTCTTAACACATTAATCCCATGACAAAATTACCCCTCAAGCCTTAAACTTTATTTCTAAATTAGACTACTTTATTTAGGTTTATTAAATAATGGTCATATATTTTAATGTTTACATGTGTGGTCCCATATATAATGAATTTTATTCTAACAATTAAAACTAAAAGTCAGCTTAAAAGTCACAAATGGCTCACATGCATCCTTCCATCAATTTTAATAGCAACATAAACAGTTTTACTTTTTTTGAAAGCTCATGAGGTAATATATAGGATTTTGAAATTCAGAAACTATTTTTGTCACTTACTAAAACTTTAGGAGGTAATTTGTATTTTCCCCCTTTTTAAAATTAATACATAAAACTGTAGTAAACATAATAATTAGTCCCTTATTTATAGAGGTGCTATCTATTATATTCTTCAATTTCATAACTAATATTAATAGTACTTTATTTTTATTTTTGTTATAATTATCTATCTCTTCCTTCACGTTAAAATAGATGCAAAAAATGGTAGGATAAATTGTTAAAGTCCACGTTGGCATAGCCAAATATGTGCTTTTCAATTCCAACAATGCTTTAATGTAGCGCAATGGATATAGACAAGAAACTAATGATGTTTTTAATTTTAATATTCAAGAAGATATGTTCTTTATTGGGAGACGCTATACTTGAGTTTTGAATATAGGTAACGCCGGGTTTTGGCCTGGTGTGGTTTTTGGGTAGAGAAGAAAGGATTTTTGTAGAATTAGTTTGATTACAATATCACTTAAGGATTTTATTTTGTAATCTCAGAATGATTCTATCTTCCAATCTTGTCAACCAAGGTGTTGCCAAGATGAAGTCTAACAAAAACTTTAATATTTTTCATCTATTTTAATGTTACAAGTAAAAAGATGAACGAATAATTATTACAAAAATAAAAATAAATAAATACTAATACTAACTATAAAATTTGGAAGACATAATAATCAACATCTCCATAAATAAAAGACTAATTGTTGTTTACTCCTTAATTTGTGTCCTGGCTACGTTGGATGCGTGACAGATGAGTTTTCATATCTAGCATGTTTATGTCATTCGCGCAAGAAGCTCTCAAGAGAATCAATTTGCCCTGAAATTTTTGTATCTTTACCAATAAATTCAGAGAAGCTTGGATAATAACAGTGTAAGAAGTTGTGGGACCTGTATAGTATTCCCCAGGAATTATAAACAAACACTCTTTCATACAACACATAGATACATGATCTGATTTCATATAGCTTGTACCCAATTTTTATTATATATTACGTGGTGATGAAGTTAAACCCTCCCTACATACTTTCCTGACGACTTCCCTTACTGATGTATAACTATGACATTAACATTTTTAAAATATTTTGTAAAAAAATAATAATAATAATAAAAATAGTTGTCAGCCTACAGCAATAAGACACCTGAATCTGATATACAACATTAGATTGAGCCATATTCCAGTGATTCCCAATTGAAGGGCTGGAACACATAAGAAATTCTTGGTGAGCTTTTAAAGAGCAAAGCCACACAGACACAAACAGCAGCAATGGCCACCATTGAGAGCATCACTGGCCTGTAAACCAGCGCACTTCTCGTGCTGCCATAGGCCATCTTGCGCTGACATAGCTGGCAACTATGAGGCATAGTTGTTGTTTCGATCTTCTCGCTCTGCAAACTTGAAACTCTAGATGATGACCTATGCCCGTCCGATTGATTTTGCTTGGAGTTACTATCTACAAGGGTGCCTCTAGGAATATCAAGCACCACATGTTGGCCTTCACTTCTCTTGCTTGTTTTCCTTTGAACAAGTTGAATGTAGGAGTTAAATCCCCGCAGGCTTGCATAGTCGTTTGGTGTCAAACCTGTATTGTCACGGGCATTTTTCCATGCCTCGATTCCCACCTGGCAAGGCAGAAATAAGTGTAGACATATTTTTGTGACATGCTCTAACATTGACAGTTCAGTTAAGGATAAACATTCTACTGGAAACCTTGTAAGTTTTACTGTATTGGAGCTCACCAACTAAGGATTAGTACTATTTGCACAATAATACTCCACTGTGGCACAACCTATTTAAATTTGGCCCTATTTGTTTCAAGTTGGTGCGGCCAGTTTTAATTGGTTACGGCACGTGTGCAGGTTGTAAGGAGGTGGGTTGTGCAAGTAACATATTTCTAAAACATAGTTTGTAATTGAGTCTACCTCAGTTCTCTACAATCCAAACTGAGAAAACTGTAAATCATAGAAGGTGAAATGTAATACCATTCCCGGATCATCGGTCAATGCATCCAAGACATTCTCTGAGTTATTCATACTTGCTGCAACATGAAGGGGAGTCAACCCGGCATGCCCGGCAGTATCAGGTTTAAATAAGAATTTGTCAGACACCTTGTCAATATGCTTCTCACTCTCTGCACCAGTTAAAGTTTTGATTGGAACAAACCTTAACAGTAGTTCCACCATAGGCCTGCAGTTTCTCTTTACAGCTCTCTGTAGAAGACCCATATCTAACAATGCAAGCTCAATGGAGGAATGGTCCCCCGTGTCAACAATACTCTCAAACATAATATCCAGGAGCTTTTTCGTCACAGCACACCAGTCATGGTCCATGGAGAAATTGACAAGCCAAACAAACCGATTGAAGTGGAAGAGATCCTGACCAGGCACCATGGAACCTAGCCTGACTTTCATACGAGTTCTATGAAGGAGCCAACCCATTTCTTGTATGAAATTCAAGGCTTGAGTCTTTTCTTCCATTTGTTTGTTTTTTGTTTGAATGTCATCTGAATTGTCAGTTGCTTCAATGACACTCTCAAGCTCACAAATTTCTGAACAAATTTCTTTCTCTGCAACTATAAATGGGAAGGAACAGCTGCTAAGACCATGATCTTCCACCTGAGAGTTCATTGTGTCGAATCAGAGATGGAAAAGAAAAAGAGAGAACATTTTGCAGAGAATTTTATGCTTTCTGGTTCTAGGGATAGTTTGCCTACATTGATCCCCTTTATAATTGTTTTTGAACAACAATTTCATAATAATGGGTCAAACTTTGGACTCTTAGACATTTATACAGACAGGTTTTAAAAAGACTTGGGTTCATAAACAAACCTGGACCATGCGAAATAAGATATAACAAAAGTTTATAAAAGTTAACAGTAACCAAACAACATACTTTATTAATAGCAATGTCAAGTCTCTGGAAAGTATGAACAATAAACATCTCATTAGTATGTTCCAGCACTCTGTAAGCTCTGGTGAAATCAAGGAAGTTAACATACAAAACAAAAAATACCTAATGGACAATGGACGTTTGACTTGCTGTTAGAAAGCCAGGCCAGAGGAAAAAAAAAATTTATGGCTAGAAATTAGGAGTATGAAATCACCTCAATAAATCCTCTCCCAATTACATTCGGTATATTACACAAGAAGCTGAAGTGCTGAAGCTCATCATGTTCATTAGCTGCAACGGTACCATTAATCAGGTTGTAACAACTATCCTGCACCAAATACTTTCCTTCAAGTGCACACAGCAACCTGAAATGAGGAGCAAAGATTAACATCTGAACAAATCCCAAATGTTTTTTAACAAGTGAAACAAAGTTCAGAACTTAAATCTTCTCCACTTTTGAGGCAGAAAAACAATGCAAAACCATATCCCCCAACCCTTCCTTCCTCCCCTAATCCTTTTTCAAACCTATTTCAATGTCTTGAGAAAACATTTTGGTTGATATGAAACGATAACTTAACTTTTCTTTTCTCTTTTTCTGTTTATTTTCTCGTAACTCTTCTTTTCTTCATTTTTGATAGCACCTGATCATGTTCCAGGTAGTGCAGGGGCAACGGTCCTGCTTTAACAATGTTTTGGGCTGGCACGCAGGGGGGGTTGTGGTCTGTTATATTTAATTTCCTTTTTATGAAACAATATATCAGTGGGTTTAGCCCACATAAACTTCTGCCTATGATCCTTTCAAACTAGAACCCCTTAACTCAAATGATTTTGAAATCAGCAGGTTTAAGGACATGTACCTAGTGTTGGACCGGAAAAGGTTGAATCCTTTCACAGTAAATTGAGCACTTACACCAGTAGAAACAGCAAGTGGTTTAATGCATGAAATCCCACAATTTTGTGGGCCTTCAAGTCGCAAGCGCACATCTAAGACGATCTGGCCTGCAGGAGACAGATAAAAAACATGAAAACCTATCCTCATACCAAAGGAAAATGAATAAAGATTTTGAGGATAGTTGTTTTAAATTTTACAGTGACATAAAAGGAATGCACATATGCAGAGTTTGAAAGAACAAACCATTGTAAAGAAAAGCTACAGAATGTTGCACTCTTATATATACCCATCCTGTTCTCCAGAAAGAATCATTTGATGCAGAAAGGAGCTTTTCCAAGCTGGATCCTAGATTATAGCAGAGCTGCAATGTCAAATAGCATTGAGCAGATTAAAATGCTTTTTCCAACATTTCAAATGGCAACCTAAATTTGTGCCGCCGTATCAGTTAGTACCTCCTCCCATGCAGATTTTTCTAGACGGAGATATATTGTTAATATAATACATCCTGGCCTTATATAGCTCTCAATTTCTGTGGGACTGCGGGATAACCAGTTGAGGATCTGGAACTCAAAACAAACCACAAATGAAATTCTGCACAACAAAATGTCAGTAAGATTTTTAAAAGCAATTTCATCTACCTGTGGTCGCAGAATGTGGGGAAAATCATTTGGATCCTTGCCAAAGAGTTTGAAAACAATGCGATCTGTGCGACTCTGAAACAATAAACCAATTACATTTCAATGACTATAATCTTCTGACAGCCACCAGATAAAGTAATTATAACCAAAAATTTTGGATACACGAGGCAGGATGCATGCTTTATGTCCTATGGACTATGATTTTCTAGAACACTAAAGTAACATTATTTTATTTGATTTCAAAAAAAAAACCAATCAATCATATAAACAAATATAATACATACACCAAAGAAACACTTGGTTATCAAAAAAGTTACGTCAGAAATTATCTTAGGTGAAAACTTCCTACCACTTTTCAACATGTAGTATGCATAGCTTTCATAGGTGGCTAGTTCTCAATCACATGATTCATTTGGTATATGGGTCCCACTCAAAAGTGACACATGTCAAATTCGTTGTTCATTTTGTTACCGTGGCTACACATAACAAGTGAGTATGCAGGTCTTGGCCAAAATCTCATCTCATCTTCTAAGAAAAATAATTATTTGCGACATACCAACAACACCAATAGACACGATGAAAGCTTAAGTGGATCAACAGGTTGCTAGGAACATAGATTGTTCAAAATAATCTGCTTACTAAAGAAAGGAAAAAGTGGAAGAACATGAATAATAGACCTCAAGTTAAAGCCTTAGTGACAAGCCCCACCAGGTGGATAAAGTAGGAATAAACAAAGGTATGACCCCAATTTTTTTGCCAAGCACCCACCAAGAAAACGTGTTTGTTAGAGTTATAGCAAAACCATTCTTTAGGTCTTCTTTACAGGTGTATATAGACCAGGTCATTGGACTTTCATGTATAATTGTATGAAATGCATTGACCCGAGCCCGGCCTAGCTCGATTATTTTTAAAATCTTGACCCGGCCTGACCCAATTAATATTGCACAAGGCCCGGGGACTGACCCAAAAGCCCAATTACTTTTATTTTCATTGTTATTTATGAAAAAAATATTTTTTTTACATAAAAAAATACACATTTAAATAGATAATAAGACATTTGAGCATACAAAATATTAAATTATACCAAATTAAGTATTTTTATCCTAAAAATAATTAGACGTCACTATTTTTTGTAATATATATATATATATATATTAATGAAAGTTAATGTATATAATTGGATTGGACCGGGTCAACCCAATTAATTGTATCATGGCCTGAACCTGTCCTGAATATCAACTGGGCCATGAAAAAAAACCCAATTAATAATTGGCCTTAGAAAAACCCCAAACCCTATAGTTTTGGGCCGTGCAGGTCACCTAGCCCATGTATATGTGTAGTCTTCTCCTACTAGCTTAAGCTTTTAGGAATAAAAGACACTTGATATAGTATCAGAGCCTCTTGGATTGGGTTCAACTCCTACTGCCTCCACTCTTCTAATTAAAAATTAAAATTTCAACATAAGGTAAGGTGGGCCTATGCTATGTCTACACTTCAAGCCCAAAGGACTATTGCATGAGGGAGGGTGTTAGAGTTATAATAAAACCATTCCTAGGTCTTTTGAGATCAACTAGCACTTCATGGTGTTCAAACAATCACCGAAAATAAACATTTGGAATGTCCTAATTCTAATACTAAAGTAGCACAAAAGTATTGGAGACCAAGTAACCAGAAGGAACAAAACTACATTACTGTGTCTACAAGAACAGACCTGAGCCTCTCCGCTAGAACTAGAAGGTGACTGGGTAGAGGTTGAATCCGAGTTTCTACTTGTCTGTGGTGGACTAGACTTGTGAGGGTCACGTGGTAACCATGAAGGATGATCAGCAGACCCAATACCTGAAGCCACAGCAGGATAAGACTGCCTAGAGTTCTCAATATCATCCTGCATATCATCACATGCATTATTCAGGTCAATGTTATTTAAGTCATTCCTTCTAACTGTAGTCTCTGCAGCAACTAATTGTGGCTGAAGGCTATCCCTTGACAGAAGCACATTTGAGGACCGTGGTTCCGAAGGAGATCTTAAACTTCCCACACCGCCATTGCCTGAAGGAATACATTTTTGTGCTATATCAGAAGCAGGCACTGTCAAACAGTGTTTCATACTCTTTGGAAGGTCCTGATGAGTGACACTATCATCAATCTTGACAGATGAACCAGAAGGCCCGGAAGGTTCAAGACCATTTGAATTGAGATTGGGTGCATTTTGAGCAGCTCCCGATGTCCCACAATTTAGTAAACCTTGAGATCCCTCCAATAAAGAGGATATCTTTGTTCCATTGATTGTACCAGGAGCCAGGTTCCTTAGCAGATGAGTGAGAATGTCCTGGTCCCTTGTCTGATCCGAGCCATTTGCTGCAATTAATAAAAGGAATAATCTTTGGAGTCAAATAATATGCCATTGATGACATTTTAAAATATAAACAAAGACGCATTAGCAAAATCTCAACATATATGCAATTGTCATCTTTCTTTAGGAATTATGTCAGCAGAACGAACACTCACTAGATGAACAAAGGGGCAGCAATAAGCATATATGTAATTTTCATCTTTGTTTAGGAATTATGTCAGCAAAACAAACATTCACCAGATGAACAAAGGGGCAGCAAAAAGCACAGAAACAAAAGGAAGTAATTAAGTAAATAATGAAAATCACAATCTATTCAGCAAGGACAAAATTAGTTCATAATTGTAGTAGAAGCTTAAGTTTGCCACAGCAAATGACTCCCTCTTAACTTCTACTACTGAGAAGATGAAGTAATTAACCTTCTTATTACAAAATCTCTCATCTAAGCAATACAGTTTAGGATAATTTATACTTTGCAAGGTGAAAATCATGCTAAGGCATTAAAATTATGTACCCATGGTTCTCCAAAACTATGCTCCGAGCCAGAACCAGGTATTTTGGAATTTGGATAATAATTTCCATCAAACTCAGATTGTTATAGCTGTCCCTTATAGATAGCCACTACTTCCTCACAAAGTAACCAGTTATTTTCATTGCACCCCTAGAGAAAGTTCATTAACTAATTTATGCGGAACAAGTTTAAGCATTAAGGCACAGAATTGATACACAGCAAAATACAGCAACTTCCATCAGTCTTTATGCAACAACTTCCATCAGTCTTTTCAGTTTTGTTTTTCCTAATTTCAGAATTGACATACAGCAAAATATTTATGCAAGAACTTCCATCAGTCTTTTCATTTTTGTTTTTCCTAAATTTCATCATTAACAGATTTTCTTCCAACCATAGAGTATATAAAGACAACACAACAAGCAAGATAGTGTTCTTTCAGCTTCCAAGAATAGCAGCCAAATAAATAAATGGAGATGAAAACCAAGTGGATAATTTTTGGACAACACAATTACTCACAGTGCATATTGGACAGTATTCGAAGCAGGCTCATCAACAAATAACTGCTGCCCCTTTCATCATTCAGGGAGCCTCCATTTGTTACACCATCAGGATGCGTTTTCCTTCTCCTCCTATTGTGGCCTGCCAGGCGCCTACGACAACTTCTCTTCCCTTCATCAAACTCTTGAAGTACATGAAACCTGCCGTACATGATGGAACAATTTATTTTTGATTGAGATGCTGAAGTTAAAGTACCAAATAATCAGTATGTACCCAGCACAGCTTTTAAACTACAAAAATAGAGTGGAAAGGAGGAGCGGAAGTAGTAAAAACTTCAAGCAACAACGACCTAGGACTTCTCAAATTTATTGTAACTTCTACAAAATTTTACATTTTGATGATCATATCATAAAGCTAAATTGTGTCCAGCAAGAAATCATAATCTTGTAAACTTAACCTGCTACACTGCTGACAGAAACGCTGCATAACATTTCCCACCAATGCCTTGCTAGCCTTAGAATGCATATCACAGACCTTGTGCCGGCGGTGGTAGTCCTTCGCATTACTAAGATCTGCCCTACAATCTTCCACCTGACAAACAGCACGGTTATTAGAACTCGTCCCGACTATCTTGGTCTTCTTCCCACTTTTTACCTCCCCTTCCATGAAAGGGTAAATCTGGTCCCCTAGGTTCAAATTAAGAGAACCGGCTTCATCATTCATCTCTTCCTCTCTAGCTACCACAACAGTTCTCCTCTTTTTCTCCAACTCTCTCTTTTCTCTTCCCGGGTTTATATCATCAGAAGCAGGAGACGAACTGTTAGATACATTAGCTTTTGCAGGAATTTCTGGATCAGCTGGGAATAATTGCCTACTCCTACAATCAGATGGGACTGAATTCAGTGGGCTGGCAGTAAAAAGATCGCCATCCCATTTCCAATCATTTAAATCCCACTCCAAAGTCTTCTTCCCAACTGCCGTCATTTCTGGTATCACAGGTCCATACACATACTGATTCTTTCCCCCAAATTTAGCCTCCATATATCCAAGTCCCAAAATCCAAATACACGTTCAAATTCCCTGATTCCAAATCTACCAAATTGAAAAATCCCAATAGAGCAAAATTGCAGTATACACAAATAAACTTCAATTTTACCTACAAAAACAGTGACTTCAACTACTTATACCCATCAGCTAAATAAAACTCATCCATTGACCCATCTGATATCCCCAAACAGTACACAAGTACGACCAAGGATCCAACTAAGAGCATCTCAGCAAAACCCGCTAAAATTACCATAGAATTCCCCGAATTCATCGACAACCAACCCCGAATCTTGAAATCCCAGCTTGGTATCACGATTTCACATCATCCCAGCTCAACGTCAGAACTACTAGAAACTCGACAAGTACGAAGATTCACACAAGGTTTTATGGAAAACTGGAAGCAACAGCAGAAGAAAACAAGTTGGCCATTTAAGAGTTTAGCTGGAAACTGGAAGCAGAATACAGCGGAGATCGTCGGATAGCATAGAATATAGCTATAGGGGCCGGCCTTAAAAAGCATGCGTAACCGAGTAGCAGAGCGAAATTAGGAAAAGGTTAGGAAAAGAGTGATAAAAATGCTGTTTCTGTTCCAAGACGGTACAGTACAGTCGAGTCTTGTATTTTACCTTTTTTTTTTTTGGTATTTGTTTTTTGACGCCATGGCAAGGGAATCTAGGCCTCGCCCATTTACACAAATCCTTTGCTCTGGCTACCGGCTGTAAAAAAATCAAAACTTCGTGAATTTTCTGAAACAAAATTATGCGTACAAGGATAGGGAGTACGTTGTTTTTTTGTAGGTTGGTTTCATTTTGTTTTGTGGCTGCTAAGGTTAATAATCATGAAAAGTTGCGACTACAGGAAGACCCAGAAAATGTTCAATCCGCGTACGCAAGCAGTGGGGAGGACAAGGAATGGAGAGAAATACTTGGCGCAAAATGAGCTTGAGCTACTTGTTGCAACTGGAATTCCTTCTAAAAGAGCATTATTTCAAATTTAATTTTAAGAGAGTTGAATTTAATCAGTTCTCAGCTAATGATTGAGTTCGTCTTTGAATTTCATAATATTAATTTTTTACGAAGTTAAATAAATCTAATAATAAAAATATATTTTTTATATTTTATATAAATTATATAATATATATAAATAATTTAATACATGTGTCTTATATAATAAAATAAAATTTTGATCTTTAGTATTGTATAATATGCAAGATGTTTGTTTAAGATTGTATAAATTCTTTTAATCTTATATATAGTATAAATTGATATTTGAACTTAAATATTTAGGTTCATGAGAAATTTAGACAAATAGTAAGAAATTCATTTAAGCTAATTGAAACTCGTGAACAAGTCAAACTCAATTTTTTTAAACTCAGGTAACTTCGAGTTTGAACTTGAGCTTATTTATTAGTGTTAAACTCAAACAAGCAAGACTTGTTTATATTCCTCAAATACTTATATACTATTGTTATAATGTGTATCTTTACTTTTACCTAATATGAAAAAGTTAGTTATAATTTTTAACGTCTTAAAATTTAAAAAATACAATTTACAATATATGTAAATCTTATAAAGTTTGTATATAGATAATAAAATAAATAATTAATTTTTTTAAATAAAAATAAGAATACATGTTATATAATTTGAGTATATAATTATTTCTCAAGAAGACAAAGTCCCCTTTTTACCATCTGTGATTGAACTTGGCCACTAAAAGTATTTATATAATTCTCATAATATATATTCTTATTCTCATCTAACAAAAAAATAATAATAAAAGAATACAATTTTTAATATATACGGATTTCCAAAAAAATACATGAATAAAAAAATAATAATTATTTTTTTATTAGATGACAAGAATAATTATTATAGTAAAAATATGCAAAATTTAATGAAATGATTAAGTCTTACTGTTTTTAATTTCTTTTCTCTTTGGGTTTTGGCAGGATGCAAATGCAGTTCCACGAAAGGTGATGGGTGGGAACATTCTTAATTATGCGTATCTGTATGTATTCTTAAAATTTTTCATACTTTTCACAATTTTTGTAATTTTATAAAATTTAATCATTTTTAAAAAATTTTTGATATAATATGATGAATGAAATTACAATTTTTAATGTATTTATTAAACAAAAATTTTGTAAAATGTTATCATTTTTAAGGAATTATAATTTTTAAACTTATTTATAATTTTGATCTCTCTAATATACAAATTACTTACATTTAAAAGTATTTGGATGGAAAATTTTAAGGACAGATAATTGTTAAAAAACTAATTCACTTACTAAGTATTTGATTCACATGTAGTGAAACTTATTATTATTACTTAATGTTAATGAATTTCTTCCATTTGGAATCATTCTCTTACCTAAGGTATTAAATTACATTACTCTTAAAAAAAAAAAAACAATCCTTTATCTGTTTTCTTTCTCTTACCATTGTTAGCCACTATCTTCTGTCGTTGATCACCTCATACCACCACTTTCTATTGTTAACCACTGCCCATCACCATTTTTTACTGTTGACCATCACCCACCATCACTTTCTATTATTGACTACTACCCATCACTACTAACATCATTGATCACCACCTACCATTATATTTGATTGTTAACCATCACTTTTTATTGTTGACTATTGCCTTTTATCGTTGATCACTGTCTACCGCCTTTCACCATTGACCATCGCTTATCATCATCTTCAACCATTGACCACTGTCCAACACTACTAATATTATTGACTACCATCCATTACTATAGTCCAACCCCACTATTAATGTTAACCACCACCTCTAATTGTTAATCATAATTTATCATCTTTTGTTGTTGACCATCGCCCACCAATACTATTATAGTTGATCACTACCTACCATTATCTACTATTGTTGACCATCATTCACCACTAATTACTGTCATTGATTACCATCTATCATTATCAACCACTATTGATTACCGTCCACTATCATCTATCACCCCTTGAGCGTTGCCGTCACCACTTACTATCGTTGACTATTGCCCACTATCTCCCATTGTTATTAATAATTGTCCATCATCATTTATCATCGTTAACTACCATCTATTACTATTAACCATCACAAAACCAAACAGTAAAAAAGGAAATCATAAACAGTGTGATTTCATTCCCTAATTGAACCAAAAAAATTAAAAAGTAATTGTTACTGTTATCCTTACTTCTTCTTATTTGATCCAATTTCCTTTTCATTCTCAAATATTGAACTAAACATCCGCTTAGTTCTTATTAAATATAATATTTTATTTTTGTCTCTCTAACATTAAAATTGGACCAAATTGAGCCCTAGTAATAATTTCCATTAAATTAAAGATTGAAAATCATAAGTGGCGCACAAAAAAAAAATTAATGGGTTATGTGATACTAATGCCAAATTAGGATGTTTTCATGCTATATAAGTGGGTCACATAATTTGCAAATTTCTAAGGTGAATTCTACCAATTTTTTCTTCTAATAATTGCTAACTAGTAATCCTATTGAAACTCTATATATTGATTAGGATTTTTCATATTTAATTCAACTAAAATTATCAATTTATATATATGTCACAGAAACTAAAATAGAATATTACATTTAAATAAGATTAAATATAATCAATTTATATATTTAGAATGCCAAAGCTGTAATTAAGCATAATTTTCTATGGCTTTAAAATCTTTGAAAATACACCAAAACATGATATATATATTAATTATTTGTTATATTTTATAAAAAAAAATATTTTTAATAATTTTTTTGAAATAGTTCTGTGTTTATATATGTCTAACTGAAATTTTTAATTACTTGTGTGATGAATTCTAATTTTTTTTTCTTACGCATCGTGCACCAAAGCCATACAAAGCTAAAATCTTTTGAAGAAAAATTGTAAAATCTAATGTCTACTAGAAAATGTAATATCTTTGTATAAAAAGTTACATTTTTAAGAAAATGTTTGAAAACATAAAATCTTCTAATACTAATCTAAGTATTATTTTTTGTTTTTGTTTTTTTAATTTAGAACTTAGAGCCAGAAGGTAGCCTGCATGTGCATGATACGTCACGTGTAGCAACTACAAAATACAACATCGGTTGGATCAAAACGTTATCTAGGCTGTTTGATTGTGACCGTTTGACTGTGGGCCCTTTTTGACGCCGACCGTTCTATCATTTTCCCTAAATTCTAAGTAAACGGCGGACGCGTTTTTATCCTCTGCTTTGTTTTATGTTAGAAGTCGAACAAATCATGGCCCCTTTTTGACAAAATAAAAAGGATATAATAGCAATTAGCAATAGTAATGTGATTTTGTTGTTGTTGAAAGATTTCTTATTTTTATCTAATAAATAAAAGATAATTATTAGTTTTATTATTTATTTATTAATTTATAATTTGCATATATTAAAATTTTAGTTTTTTTTATTTTTAAGATACTTAAAATTAAAAAAATTAATAATTAACTTTTTATTTATTAGATTGAATAATAATAATAATAATAATAATAATAATATATAATAACTTGACTCATTATTATTTCATGGAGGTTTATCTGATGCAGCTATCAATTTTGTTACACTAAATTCAACACGTATGTAGATTTTTTTTTTTTTTATTAATAGTTAATGATTGAGATTTAATTGTTAGCTTATGTAACAGAAAGAGGATCTCAATTCTTCTTCGAAGAAAATTCTAACAACTTTATTTTACTATATCACTAATTTGATGGGTTGCACTACAAGAAAAAGGCGGAATTCCAACGGGATATTCCAACGGATTAAATCCGTTGGAATATTCCAACGGATTTTCCCACGG
>JANHAO010017536.1:0-13936 GCA_026873985.1 Saraca asoca
GGATAATTACTCTCTTTTTTCTTGGTTAATGTTCAAAAATATTTTACTTCCTCTTTAAACATTTTCTAGAATTTAAATTTTTACTTGCTCCTTAAGTTGGAAAAGTGAAATATATGTAGTATGAGTTTTGTTATTTTTCTTTGTATTTTAGAATCTAATTTGGCCATCTTGATATTTCAAATTATATTTACCTCTATGAGAAGTGAACTTGTATTTGAAGGATGTTGTAGAATATCATGAAATTGGAACATTGTTCCATACAAGTTATATATGAAGATTGTGAATTATGGGATGTAAAATTTTAAAGTTTATGCAAAACGCTATTTAAACCTAATGAATAATTGTCTAGTATAATATATGTGAGTTGCAAAAAGATTGACCTTTACTACCTATGAATGAGTTTTACTTTATAAAAAAATTCTTTGTATTGAACTTTCTTAAAAAAAAAAAAAAGAACTTGAAATTTGGATACTTTGGAAATTCTTTTGAAGAACCTTCAAGTGCACTTGTGAATAGAATTAAATCTATTGGAGGAATAAAGGGAGAATATATGTTGGAAGAATAAGATAAATGATGACAATTGATTTCTATTAAGTAAGGTTGCCTTTAGAAATTAACCATTGGATTCCAATTATATATAGTAATTTTGAATTTTTCTATCATTCGATTATTTGAGATAGAAGAAAATTTTAGTGATTTCTTTATTTTACAATATGATGGGTATTCTTTAAAATGTTGTACTTTGTTTCTTATTTTAACTTGATGATTGGTATATTATTAAATTTGATTTCCTTAATGAACTAACACTTCCAATCCGTAAGATGTTGACTAGCTGAGGAATATATATATGTTATACTATGTTGCATTTAAATGTGATTTATAACTAACCATTGTGGCCTCGAGATTTATTCACTCACTAGGTTTCTAAGAAACTCACTCCATTTTTTTTTTATGTTTTCAGAGCCTAAGACCACTATCACTGTTCATCCTCATCCATTTGGACCCAAGTCTGCTATTTGATTGGGTAGACTTCTTTTGTAGAGCTTGGACATATGTTGTTGATAATATTCTGTCAATTGATTAGGTTGAGTCATCCCATGTATATGTGTGATTGTTGCCCAGTAAATTTTGTATTGTGTTATATAGGCTTGTGTTGTATGTGGTTTGATTATACAAGTTGTGAGTATGCTTGTAGCCCTTAACTGTTGTATTGGCCTAGTATCCAAGGTCACGAAAACAGAAGAAACTCTATCAAATTTTTATCAAAAATATAATCAAATAAATAAGTTAGTATTATTTAAGTTTTCCATCTTGTCTCGAACAATTTCCAATAGTCTAATCACTCTTAACATAAGAAATGTGTAGCCAAAGGGTTTTACTGCTTGATTTAGGCTTATAGGGAGTTACCTCTTGGTGACTTTTAATGCTAGTCACGTACCAAGAATCGGGGTGTGACATAGTAGCATTAGATTATTAGAATATGGATGTCCAATTCCTGTCCATTGCAATTTAAAACCTAGCAATGTATTACTAGATGGAAACATGGTTGCTCATTGACTAATTTTGGCATTACAAAATTCTTGGGTGGAAAAGATTCTTGTTAACCCCAAAAGGGTTAATGATTAGCTTTTGATGATTATAAACTTCCTTGGTTGATCTTTCAAATAAGCATGAAGATAGCAAAAGTTGCTATGGGCATGCATGAAGATTGGAAGACTTAGTTTAGTCCTAGGCTTAGTCATTTCGTTTGTAAAATAGAGTTAAAGAGTCTAGAAGCTCAATTTAGAACAAAAGTGTTTTGGTGCATTTGAAAATTATTGGGAAAGATCCTTGCATGTTTTCTATGCAAAACATGTAAGAAAAAAAGGCTTTATCAACAAAAATATAGATTTTTACATAGAAAATAGAGCAAAATTGATATGTTAGTGCCCCGTCCCTATTAGACAAAATTTACCCTCAAATCAAGACCCTCTAGGCTAATAGTTGGCCACTAGCGAGGATCCTGGTAGTAGATACTAGCTTCAAGCTATTTCTGGAAACAGGGCATTAGCCTAACAGTTGACTTCTAGACTTCCAGCATCGACTGTTATAGCCCTTAGCAATAGCACTGATTTAATGGGAATTTTTGTTTTATTTTGTCTCTTCTCTTTTCTCAACATCTATAAAATATTTTCAAAAGTTAGTGAGTACAAACCAACCTACCTTGTTGTCACAAACTAGCCTTGTGAACTAGGTTGATTGGAAAATATCTTCAGTTTTAGACAACTTGGCAAGAAAATCAAACATGAATAGGAGGCCTTGTGGTCCTAATTTGGGAGCAAATGCACTTGTGTACTATTTTCCATACTTTTCCCATTTTGGGGGTATTTTGTGGCATTTTAGCATAGATCATTTGTCCAATATAAGTAGAAAAGCACATGATTGCAATCATTGCATTTTTATCTTTGCATCTATATGAGATGATGCATTAGAACTTTATTGAACTAGGAGAAAAACCCTTATGTTAACTCAGAAAGAGTACATTTACTTGTGCCATTAGGACTTTAGCTTAAAATGCTCTTTAGGAGACATACATTTGATGACCTGGGTGGGCACTATGGCAAGGGTTAAGGATTAGAGTGTAAAGCTTAGCGACTTCCCTACACATTCGCAACTATGTAATAAGACATATATTAATAAAATTGAGTTGTCTCTCTCATTATTTTAAAAAAGTTCATTCTTAATATACACTAGAGGCTTATTGTGTGACATGTTCTTTGAAACTCAATGTACACTAATGCTTCAACTACACATTCATGTTTGCTTGTAGACATGTTGCACATAAGATTTTGATTGTATGTGCGATAAAATCCTCAATGTCTTATTTATCTATCCAAGTGTGACTCGAATTTATTAGAAGGCTAACATGTTAGTTAAAAGTTAAAGACATGTGCTACATAGCTTTGACTAGAGAGATACTGGCCTGTGACACTTATGTATGGTCAATAGTTATCCTTGAAAATGTACAAATATACAAATGACAAAATTTGAATATAAATGACTAAACCTAAAGTACATAATCTAATTTAACTTTTTTAAAATGTATCTTATAATTTTAGAGGTGATAATCTTGAAGTTGGGTATAAAAATACTGGTCTTCTTACATGATTTTTACTTTTCCTATTTTATCATCGAATGTAGTTTAATAATGTGAGTAAAATATTCAAGATGAATAAATTAAGAAAATACTAATGTATGGTTACCTTCATGAAAACAAATCCATTTTAAAGTCTGTTCTTTTCAACAAAATATGAAATTTTATGAAAATTATTTTCATAAGAAAATATATATTTTTTTAAAATGAATTGATTTTTTTTGGTTGTTTAGACAACATAAAAGAAAATACTATCTCTTATCTGGTGTATAAAGCTAAATTATTTTTTCATTACAATTAAAATATCTCAAGCCATTCAAAAATCATATTGCTATTGGAATGTTTTCAAGTTAGGAGTTAACCAATTTTTACTAGTAAAATTCAAAAGCTATATTACATTTTGTATTAAAAAAAAATTAAATAAAAATGTTCAAATCCTTTCTAGTCCTTTCTTTTTATCTTCATCATGTCTACATAGTTTGTTTGCATTTAATTAACTCTAAACCTTTTCTAATTATTTTTATTGTCCAAATACTTTCTTAACAATATTTAATAGAATTATTAAATATCAACATTTGTAGAGATCAAAGGATAGAGAGGAATGAAGAGAGATAGGAGAGAGATACAGTCAGTGAGTAAGCGAGGGAGGGAAGGAGGGAGAGGGAATATAGAGGAAGAAAGGGAGAGAGATGAGAGAAAGAAAGAGATAAGAGAGGAAGGGAAGGAAAAAGGGAGATAGAGATAGAGGGGAAGAAAGGAGAGAGAGAGAGAGGTAAAGAGATAAAGTTGAGAGATGTAAAAAGATAAAGATAAGAGAGAGAAAGAGAGTGAAGTGTAGAAAGTATGAAGGAAAGTAGAGAGAGGATAGAGTGAAACCATATAACATATGGTGAATTGGGAAATTAATTTCTTTTACTTGAGAGAAGAAGTCATTTTCTCCCAATTACATTATCACTTTCTATTGATTAGAATATACTTTTTGTTAATCAGCTTTCCTTTTAGCTCTAATATAGGAAAGTTAGGAAAATAATTTTTAGAAAAACATTTTCCTCCAAAACAATCGCACCTTAAATATGTCCTTTTTTCTTCAAATATCAACTCAATTATTAATTATTGAAAATTTTCCACCTTAAACAATCAGTTATTTTATTCAAAGCCATCTAAATAATGTTAAAAAAATAATTCATATTTCTTTTTCAAATTTCTAGAGGTAACTATTGGTGTTTGAGGATGAAAATTAAAAACTTAATGATAGAAATTGGTCCCTTCATCCAATTCCCTTTGTCATTGCCTTTACTTAGCACTAAGCTTTACAAGAAAGAAAATTTTTTGATTCCTCTTAATATTGACTCATCAATTCTAAAATGTGTGTTACAAAAAAAATTGTAGAAAAATCTATTTTTTTGAAATAAACTTGCAAAATTTCACACAAATAATTCATAAAAAATCACAAGTTTTAATAACTTTGCAACCCAAAAATAAAAATAAAAATCAAATACATACAAAGAGAGTATCTTTAAAAAACTAATGCATTAATCGGTGCATGTACAATTATTATGCAATGAATTTGTGTATAGATTGCCCTTCATGTGAAAGGAAAAGAGATATTGATGTAGCTTTTTGATTTGATTTAATTTTTGTACTATGTTAGGCAAAAATACAATACTAAATGAGATTGGCTATCCTTGCAATCCAAAAATAATGAATTTTAGTGATGCCAACCTCAGTGGCAGCATTCCACAATCAATCTAATATTTCTACGTTGAAAGAAATTACACCACATGACAATTAGCTCTCATATAGTCTTCCATCGAGTTTTGGCTCTAGACTTCCAAATCTTGAAAACTATTGTTGTAATAGAACCATCTTAGTGGAAAATTTCCGAGCTCTTTAGCTAATGCTATTGAGCTCCATTTGCTAGTCTTGAACACTAATTTATTTTTGGGCCACCTTCCAAATATATTTGGTAATTTGAGAAGCCTCCAATTTCTCCACTTTGGTGATAATAATATGACCGTTATACCTTCCAGTCTAGAGTTTAGTTTCTTTAAAAAGATTATACTTTGCCAATAATCCATTGAATTCCATTCTTCCTATTTTCATGGTAATCTCTTAACTTCTATTGAGTACTTGAGTTTTTCAAATTGCAAAATGAGGGGTAGTATTCCAGAAAATTTTGGAAACTTAAGTGGCTTAATATCCATCAAATTTGATCTACCTTGATTTGGAATCTTACAATTTAAGGGGATCTCTTGTGTTAAAGATAAGTAATCTAAAGTTGGTCATATGTTAGTTTTTCAGAAAAATCAATTATAAGGTAGCATCCCAAGTAGCATTGGAGAACTGAAAGATTTGATGAATCTCTCTTTGGCTCAAAATAAATTTGAAGGATTCATCTCAGAGTCCTTTGGACACATACCTTACATTGCTTCTTCTTCTTGGACACACATGTGCACACTACATCACATTCTCTTTCTTTAACACTTAGATTTCTTTTTAAACACACACATCTAAACTAGCACCAATGCCTATTTATAGGCCTTAATAGTCAATTGATTTAACTAACTTTAACTGATCCATATTTTCTAGAATTTTCTTGATAACTAATTATCTTTTGCATTCAAGCTTTCTGGAAGCTTCTTGTCACCACCACTTTATGTCTTACTTCTTCTACGAACTTTGCCAAGTTTACCAAGCTATTGAGCTTTGCCTTGAACATCCTAGACTTATCTAGAATGTTAGCAATTCTTAGAGAGGTGGTGATGTCTTCAATACTCCCCCACAACACCGACTCTCTTGCATAATCCGGATTGATCTCATAACTTTGAAAATGTGACTCCGCACAATCCTTTTGTTAGCACATCTGCTACTTGCTCATCAATCTTAGCTTGCTTCATTTTAATTTATCTATTCAATACATTTTATCTTACAAAGTGGTAGTACACCTTCATGTGTTTTGTTCTACCATGAAACACTAGATTTTCTAACAAATGTATCATAGACTAATTATAAAAATGCAACTGAATCACACTAGTAGTTCGTTAATGTAAATTCTTTATTAACTACATCAACCACATGCATTGTTTTTCTGCCATTGTTATTGCTCTACACTCTACCTCTGTTGTTGGTAGTGACACCATTGGTTGTCTTTTGTTACACCAAGATATTGCTCCTAATCCAAGCTTGAATGCATATCCAGATGTTGACCTTCAAGTATCATGATCTCTAGCATAATTAATGTCATAATATCTAACCATTTCGCATAAAACAAGCCATAATTGATCGTTCCCTTGATATACCTCAAGATTCTTTAAGTTGCTTCCAAATGAGGCTTCTTTGGATTCTACATGTATCAACTTACTACACCGATTGTGTATTAAATGTCTAGCCTTGCTAATGTCAAATAAATAAGGCTTCCCACTGATTGTCAATACACATTCTTCTCCTCTAAATCTTTTCCTTTATATGAACACAACTTTGTATTGGCCTCCAGTGGTGTTGATATTGGCTTGCAATCAAGTAAGCCAAATCTCTAGAGCAAATCCTTTGCATATTTTTCTTGACATAAGAATAATCCTTCATTAGTATGATCCACCACGAGTCCCAGAAAGTGCTTCAACTCCCCAAGCTCTTTCATTTGAAAATGGACTGATAGATTTTCCCTCATTCAGCGGATCTCCTCAACATTATTTCCAATGATGATTAAATCATCCATATACACTAGTGCTATTGTTAGCCTTGCATCATGTATCTTGATGAACAAGCTTGAATCTGATGGGGTGAGGCAATAGCCACACTATAGCAAAAGTTCTACTATATTTCCATACCATGCCCTTGGTGCTTGTTTTAACCCATATAATGCCTTTCTTAACTTGTACAAATAGTTCAGATAGATTTTGCTCTCAAATCCTATTGGTTGCTCCATATAGATGTCTCAATTGATTTCTCTATGTAGGAATTCATTTTTCACATCAATTTCTCACAACTTCTAGAACTTGCTTGTCGCTAAGGCTAGTGGAACACTTACAGTAGTGACTCTTGTGATCGGAGTAAACTTCTCATCATAGTCTAACCCATACTGTTGTGAAAACCCTCATATAGCCCAACGAGCTTTGTATCTTTCCACCGTTCCATCAAGATGAAATTTCACTTTGTAAACCCTTTTGAAATATATGGGTTTAACATCTCTAGGCCTTGGCACCAATTCCCAAGTTTGATTTTGTTCCAATGCTAGGATCTCCTCCTTCATCACATTATTCCATTCCTTCTTCTATAAGGCTTCCTCGTACAATGAAGACTTATCTCCATCTTTGATTTTTGTGGCATTTGTGTGCTCTTCTTTACTTTTCACGTGCTCCCCAATCACTTCTTGTACCTTAGCTTCAATCTCTTCACCACTTCCACTAGGTGACTCTGCCTATTGTCATGACTTTTTGTGCCACAATTCCCTTCCTTTATCAAAGTCAAATTCTTCCTTCACCATCACAAATGATGCACTGACATCCCAATCTTCTTCATTATCACATTTTTCTACTTGTTGACCACCAAATGTGGCAACGTTGCTATCTAGTGTCTTCTTTTTCTTAGACCAACAATCTTGTGTAAAATGTCCTTTCCTTCTACAATTGTAGCATACTAGATCCCACTTCTTATTACTTCCTTGACAAGCTCCTCTAGGTTGTGACTCAATTTCTTTCTCCTTCAAATCTTTATTCTCAATTTTCTTTTTTTGTGGTTTTTCTATTTTTCTTGCTACTAAAGAGTGCTTCTTCTTCATTCTTAACAGAGACTCCAATTAACTATTTGGCTAAAGCCTCTTGGTCGACCAATAAATTTTCTAATTCTGAAAGTGTAGGTTGTGTTGGCCAACCTTGTATAGCTACAATAAAGCTTCTATACTCTAGCCTCAACTCATGTATAATAATTCTTTTCATACTTGTTTCAAGAATATTGCAATTAGGATCTAATTCAACAATTTCTTGATAGAGAGTCTTTACCTTGCTAAAGTATTAGTTGATTGTCATGTCTCCTTGCACAACTAGCATCAATTCGTTCTCCAATAGCTGCAACCATCTATCATTCTTCTTTGAAAATAGTGTTGCGAAGGTGTCCCAAGCCTCATTCAGCTTTGTCATCTTCCTTATATGCTTCAGCATTTCCTCTTCCACTATGGTCTTAATCACAAACATGGCCTTTCCTACTTTCACATTCCACTTGCGTAAGGTTGTTGTATATTCCACTTGTGCAAGAGGTGGCATGATCTCACTAACATTCACAACATTTCACAAATATTGGCCCTAGAGATACGACTCTATACACGCCTGCCATGTGTTATAATTTTTCCCATTGAGCTTCTCAATTCCACTAACTACTTGAATCTCTGCCATTGTGATGTGGTGAAATTTTTACACCCCTTATTACTTGGTCTTGAACCAATAATGTCATAGTCCTTGACTATGCTTTGTGTAAAAAAGATCACTCATAATTGATAGGCCTTCATTACATCTCAAAACCTTCACAGGATCGTCTTGTTTTAATACTAGATTGTAGAGAAAAAATTACACTCACACATGACAAACTAATTTTTATTAATAATAACAAGACCACTTACACACACTAATATTGCTCACACTTTTATATACTAAAGAACTCTTTATTGACACCTCACTAATACAACATTCAAACACACTATTTTCTTCATACTCTACCACACTCTTACCTGACTTCACAAACTCTTGACTTTGGGACATATACCTCATGCTCTTCTTCTTCTTGGACACACATAAGCACACTACATCATAATTAATTCTAAGATGATATGACTCATCATTTATAGAATCATCAGCAAAGTGGTGCAAATATCACTCTTTCTTGTCTTTCAATGGATGACAAGTAGTTTTTATTTCTCTCAAAATATTAAATTTCATATTTAAATATGAAACTGTACCACTTGAGTTCATTTCAAGATTATTTAAAGCTTAAATTTGTACAAATGGATTCCTAGAAAGTCTAGTTTTACTAACATAGTTAATTGATTTTTCATGTGTTTTAAGGTGTAAATGTGAGTGAATTCTAAATATGAACTTGTTCAATAATTATTATCGTATATAGCTGTTAAATTTGAAACTCTACTGTGCTTTCATGATAGGCATCATACCTCAGATTTTGTTCTAATAATATAGACAACAACGCAAGGATCCTTTGATTCAGGAATTAGATTAGTACCAATGATAAAGTAATCAAAATCATGGAAAGTGATCATATTTAAAAAATAAAAAATCTACTTCATGTACCAATAATAGACAACTAAGAGAGATCATATTGTAAAAAACAGGCATCTTTTCTCTTCCATTGAAAACAAATGTCGGTATAAACCAATGTCTTTTCTTTAAAAAAAATATTCTATTAGTTATATTTTTACAAAAATTTATTGTTAACTATATTTTTATAAAAACATGTCATTAGATTTAATATTAGATGTCAATTATTACGAAAAAAAATTGATGTGGCTAATTTTGAATTATTTTATCTATTTATGAACAAAAAATATTTAGTTTTTTGTACAAGCCTTGCTCAAATTATTATCTAATTTTATTTATGAATAAAATTATTCTCTATTCATAAATGTTTTCTATTCCCAATCAAATAATTCCATGTTACTCAGACTATAAAATAATTCAAGAATTTAAATAATTTAATTGGATAAAAGAATTCAAGAATTTAAGTATTATTTAATCGATAAAATAATTCAGAAAATAATTAACTTTTGGACAATTTAATAGTGAAAATTGTAATATATTATCTAAAAAATAAAATAGAAAAAAATAATTCAAAATAAATGAGACATGATGCATGAGAAATATGGACGGGTAAATGAAAATTTAAGACGTTAGTTCTTATGAAAAAATTAATATCAAAAGTCTACCATTTATAAAAAGTTTTCACAGACCTAACCCTCACTCTCACTCTCTTTTTGGTTTGAAATCCTAGCTCTCTCCTTCTTCATCTCTGATGATGCGAAGTCACTCTCACTCTCTCGCTAACCACAAATGTCTAGCTCACTCTCACTATCCCTCTCCTAGTGGTTTGAACCAATCTTTTTCATCTCACTCTCTCTCTTTTTCTCTGTAACAACTACTTTTCATTTTAAATTTTATTAATGATTGGTGCTGTGTAGATAATATGAATTGTGTGCTGATTATGTTTAATTGTATATCCTAATTATTTTTTAATTTTGGATTGTACTAATTGGAAGATGTAATATGTAACAAAATCATTGACCCTGAGAAATTAGATGATTTGCAAAGGAAATTTGTTATTATGCTATGTTGACTTGATTAAGTGTTTATAACATATGTAGGTAACTATTTAATTTTTTACATATTAGTTTTGTATGAACTTGCATTACCTTGAAAGAAATCAAAGCTCTTATATTTAAGATGAAATTGACAATAATTCGAGATCAAAAGTCAGGATTTCTCCAACTCAATTCAATAGAATAATTTATATATTTGTTATTAATTTGGTATGTTTTGATTATAATCAATTTTGTAATGCCTTAAAGTTTTTTTGTTAATCTAATAAAATATTTGAAGTTATTGGAATTAAGATTGTGTTAAGGGAATGGAGATTTTGATTTAATCATTATTTTTACAAAATGTAGCCAACAAGGCTTATATTCTTTAACAATGTGCGCCTTTAACTATAAGTTATTTAACTATTTATAAACAGTACACTTTTGTCAATCTTATTTATAAAAGTAGGTCATAAATTATTTTATTACTTATAACGTCTTTTGTCATCTTCAACCCAAACCATTAATTGTAGAATATAATGACAACATAAACAAAATTCTAATTTTTTAAAATGATTTGAATTTAAAACCATAGAATCCATATGCTTTGTTATTATAAAAGTTAAAAAAAGTCACATTCATTTTGAGTAAGCTATTTTTGTTATTAAAATTTACAAAATTCCTAATAAAAGTGGAAGCATTAATATACACAATCAACATATCAAGCTTGCACTCAGTCAATAATTATCTCTTAAAAGGCTCGTTCATTAAAAGCACGAAAAGTCTACTAATGATAAATATATTTGTAATGCGTGTATGCACTATATAATGATAATTTAATTTCACCATATAATCAGTACTATTCTGTCAATCTTATTTATGAAAATAGATTTTAAAGACCATTATTCTTAATAAACAAATTTCACAAATATCAACGTCTTATAGATTTCACAAATCCTTACAGATAAAGAGTAAAAATATTTTAAGATGCCAAATCATCCATCTAAAAGTTTTTAACACAGACTTTCAATATGAGCTTCATCATTCTAGTTATTTCATTAACGTCATTACTCATTAGTGACGTCAACATTAGATCATTTGTCTACATAAATCATGCTAAATCTATAAAACAGAATTAAAATGCTTAACTTTAGACGTGGTGGCCATATTAAACCAATCTATTTAATTATATATTTGTATATTACATATTATATGTTGGGGCCAATTCAATTGTGGTATTAGATATTATAATTTTATTAAATTTGTAATTTATTCTTTATAATTTTATTCTATATAATTAAATCCTAAAATTTAAATGTTTATAATTAAGTCTTAACCACTAACCAATGTTAATTTCAAATAACAAAATTCTACAAGTTCATTAAAGTTGCATGCTGGCCTTTTACTTTTACTAACTCACCATATTTACCTCACCAAAATATATTTATAAACCTTTAATTACAATATAATAAATTTTACTCGCTATTTTCTAAGTTGATCCCTAAACTTAATTTTTTTTTTCATTTTTATTGTTATCTTATGTATTTTTTCCACCTTGGAAATACTATAATGTAAAACAGTTTACCATATGATTTTTTGTTGAAATTGAAAGTTGAAGTACGATTTACTTTCTCCATTCTTTTCAATATGTAATACGCAATGTTTTTCATGTAATAATTTATGGAAATAAAAATGTATCTTCGTAGAAATAAATGTATTTTAGCAAATTCATAAAAGTAATAAACATGTAAGATTCTGTTTTCATATTAGTTGATAATGAGGACTTAATTATAAATAAATAAAATTTTTATAATGTAATTATACAAAATAAAACTATAAAAAATAAATTACAAATTCAATGAAATTATAAGGGCTAAAACCTTTATTAACCTTATATATTAATGTTATCTAATAATACTATTAGTACTATAGGCCTTCATTCTCCCCCATGATCAGTAGGGGTGGCAAATGGATGGCTTGGAAGGGTTTGGACTGAATCACTAATGGATAGATTAACAATAACCCATTTATCTATTAATGACATAATTAAAATTTTATATAGAACATAAATTGACCCATGATTCATACATAAAGAGTCAAACCCAACTTATCCATTTATCCATTTAACTATCATTATTTTTATATTATTTTATTCTATCATTTTTATTATCATTGTTTTTGTAATACACAAAAATTTAAAGTTTGAAAATAAAAAAGAGAAAGAAAGAAGAGGGACTAAAC
This sequence comes from Saraca asoca, assembly GCA_026873985.1. NCBI lineage: Eukaryota > Viridiplantae > Streptophyta > Magnoliopsida > Fabales > Fabaceae > Saraca > Saraca asoca. Next base: position 12,669 of record JANHAO010017536.1, read on the forward strand.
TGAAAAGTTCTATAGGAACTAGATTGAAAAGATTTGTGGAAGCTGGGCCTAAGTTAAAGGCGGTGCAAAGATGTGGGGTTAAAATGAAAATTATATAAAATATTTTTATTATAAATAAGGGGCCAGCCAGTTGCAGGTCGACCAGCCCCCTTTCTTCCAGTAGCTTCACGCTTAGTCGCTCCCCCGAAGCTTCTCCGGCCTTCCTCCCTTTGCTCCATCATTCTTCATCTTCTCCAGTGAGATTCAGCCGTCGTTAATCGCCTTCTCCTTGTTCCGGCATATTTCTCTCTTTTTGACGTGTGTGCGGTGCTGTGTTACCAAAGCTTTCCTTCTCCCCTCTTCTTGAGTTACAGCATTAGTGAGCTAAACTATGTGGCCATGGCATTTTTGATTGCCATCTGAGTTCTAGGCCGCTGACAGTGTTTTGACTAGTGGCGAGCTGAGAGTAGCTACTCTAGAACACAATGAGTAATCCCAAATCATCCAATTTATTCCATAGTATTCCGATATAAAACCCTTATGTGTGAGTTGTTGAAAAAAATTGGAATTTCCTTGTGAAATTGATTTAGATATGAATGTCTGGACGGATTAAGATCATTGATGTCAGTGGATTTGGATTTCTAGCTGAGTTAGCTGTAAAGAGTGATCGAGGTGAGTAAACTGTCTCCCTCACACAATAATCCCCTCTCATATTTTCTAAATGATATTTGTGTATGGAATATTATGGTTTTTGAGGAATTGGAATTTTTATCATATGTTTATGTGATTTTGTAACTTTGTTTGTATGTTGAATATTTTTATAAAATGATTTGTTGTGATGAAAATGTGTTTGTATTTTGATTGTATCATGAGAACTGATAAAAATGTTTCCTACATGTTAAATTGAGAATAAAAATGCTTTTCATGTTTTAGAATGTTTTGATGATGTTGCTTACCAGAAAAATGGATTCTAGCATACCATGATGTGAAAATGATATTGTTTGAGAATCGTGCTATATGATGAATTTTGTTGAATAATTTGAAACTCTAGAATCATAGGGAAAACTCATTGGAAACTCGTGAGTGCACTCGTGTATGTGTGTGTATGATGGAAAGATAAGGTGGGATAGAGATTATGATTATAGCATGAGGACCCGACGGATGCACTGGATGAGTCATGCGACATGAGGACCTGGTAGACACACTAGATGAGTCATGCTTATGTGATATGATATTGTGATGGTTCCCTCTTGGAGTTGTCCTTGAAATTGCAGCAGATGTTTATTATA
>JANHAO010017537.1:0-14017 GCA_026873985.1 Saraca asoca
GGAAGGTTATACTTTGACCAAGTCAAACATGACTCTAGTCACAAGGAACAATAAAGGCTTAGATTGGGTATTTCTGAAAGTGTAGCTAGGCATTGCCTAATCAAGATAGGATTCATTACCACTCTTCGGAGTTGATATCCATGGTCACTCAACGAATTGATTTGACTAATAAACCCTTGCAAGGTTGAATCGAGACTCAAATGAGATTTGAGTACTCGGATAAGTCAAATAATTCATGAGGTTGAGAAACTATGATTGGTTATAGAGGTCGACTGGCATCCATACCTCTGACTGATTGGATATAGGTAATGAAGGGATTGTATCATACACAGAGATCAGCCACAGATAAGTTATCACCATTGTTGACTCCCACCGAGAATTGGATAGCTATAATGGCTTGGCTAAATCCGCTTATAGCTTAAAGTCCAAACGTGATTAATTTGGAGAAATTGATCAGAAAATTAATTGGATTAATTTTATATTCCTTCAAATGGTTTGAAGGGCATTTTGGACTTTTGCCAACATTTCAAGGGCCTACTGGGTCACACGTAAAACAGAAAATATGAGGAATGGCTGAAATGTGGATATTGGATATCTAGGGACCAAACTGAAAAGGAAAAATATCAATGGGACTGAAAAGTAGCTTTTAGAAACCATTAGGGACTCGTGTGCAATTAGTGAAATTGCTAGGGTCAGTTTGCAATTTGGAGAAATTGCATTAAGCAAAATGACACTGTTTTGCTAAGGCTATTTGCCAATTGGGGTTAGCGTTTTCAGACATAGAACCGCGTGACGACCCATTCGTCTTCTTCGGTGACTCTCGAGCTTCTCCACTAGGGTTTTTGGCGATCTTGGTCCAATAGGCTTGTGAAGCCTCCAGCTAGCACTAGTTGAGCCGCTCCTCCTTCCGGTGTGAACTTCATTGGGGTCGGTACGCTTGGATCGGACCACGATGGTGATGCTTCGACTTCTGCTTCTTCCACCATGCACGAGCTGCTTCCAAAGGTTGGTTCAGCTCCTCTTTACCTCTATTGTGTTGTTGAAGCTCAATACTAGCAAGATCTTGGGTTAAAAGTCCGGCTGGTTGCAAGAAAAATTTTTGAAATTCTTGACCATTTTACCCCTGGCACGGCCAAACATTCTTACACTTTAATCCATACAAATATCTTTGTAATTTAATTAAATATATTTCTTGAGAATTCAAATTATATACTTCAAGCATTTTAAATCTTTCAGGGATTTTTACACAAATATTATTGTAATTTTTTTGCATGTATAATAACATCAAATTAAATCCATTAGATGTATATCAAGCTTTGTTATATTGCTGGAAAAAAAATTAAATCCATCACATGCAAATATATATTTCTTATAGCTAATGACAATCTTTATAAAAATATTTGTGCTACAAATCATTTTTTTATATTTACAATTTCAATTTTTTCATTTTCTTGGCACAATTATATATTTATACCTTATTAGCTTCACATGTTCTAGTTGTTTCATTGGCTTAACACCTTCTAAGTGTTTCTTCACTTTGGAAGTAAATTTAAATTTTGCATTTTTTGTCTAAATTGCTTCTTTTCTCTTTCCTTTTTGGTCAATAATCATCTATCATTCTTTTCTAAATATAAATTCAAGATCCACATTATTTTTCATAAAATTGATCATTATATTATATGAAAAATGTTGTCAATAGCTATTTTCCTCTTGGTCCTATCCTTCGCCTTGGAGACATAATCAATCAAAATCTCATTATTTCCACAAATTTCATATATCTAAACTTCTTCCAAAAGTTTGTCACTCATTGTGTCTCAAATTTCTTCAAAAATATTTGAGTCTTTAATAAGGTTATTTTGTTAATTTGTTCCTTCTTTGCTTAGGAATTTTTAATTTGGAACTAATAGTTTTATCATTCTTCTAGTACATTCTAAACTTATTTGCTATATAATAAATAAATTGTCCAACTAGGACGTTTATCCATATTAGAGCATTTGTAGCTAATATATACCAGTTATTTTCTCTTTAGGTCAGTGTTATAACTAGCAATTGATTTGTGATACTTTGTAAATCAATCATCTTTGAATTTCAGGTTCATATTACTTTATGTTAGGAGTCAGATGATTGAATTATTTCCATATCTATATGTTTTCTCCATCTAACATTAGGAATACAAAATTCATACCTAAACTTATATTCATAGCTTCTCTTTAAGATCATCTTTAGGCATAGTGGTGGACTAATGGAAAAATATATTGCAAATTAAAAATTCTCTGTATATAAAAAATTTTGGCTCTACCAAAGCCAATTATGAGAGGGAATTATAATTTATTTTCTTGTTGCATACAAGTAAGCTACATGAAAAGAAGTATGTCCCATAATTTGAAACTAGGAGTTCTTTTTCTCTTTAAAAGATGATACAACTAATAATTTAGGGCACTAAATATATTATTTTTGCTAAATCATTTCATATGTGAACATGCTTCAGAATGTTCAGCAATATTCTAATTGAAAAATAATAATAATTCATGATGCAAAATCACTAGTTTTTTCATGATATATTATCTAAATCGAATAATATGAAAATTGTGATTTTAATCAAATTCCTTGAGCAAGCAATTTCATATATTCCAAGGTGTAAGTTGATGATGAACATATGTGAACATCTATTATTTGCATATAATAAAATCATAAATAATTAGATGGTCCACATGGTATAGAAAATATGAAATTTCACAACTTTGATCAGTGATAGCTTAATAAGCACTTTTCTTTGAGAACAAGTAATCCACTAAATTCATTAGATTGAAGAAATTTCTGGTTCTCTAATAAATATCTGAAATAGACTAACTAATCTTGCTAAATAAATAAGTGGCCTTCTAATCTACTATAACTTTGTTACAATGATATTTATATTGCATAGTACATATTAACTAAATCAAAATATAAGAAATATTACACATAGTATGAGAGAATGCAAATTTCTACAAGATTTTTCAACGTATGACAAGTACATGAGCAATTTTTGTTTTATGTCTCACATGCATAAACATTACTTAGAATATTAGAGAGATAGATGAAAAGAATTAGAATAATATGCAAGAAGTTTCTCTTCATTATTCTTCCACTTCAAGTGGTAAGATCGACTCTTACAATAATTTTGATTGGAATACTTATTTGAACCTTATTTAGAGTAAAAACTATTTATCTCCTATTATATTCACATGAGGGAATAAAATATAAAAATCATTTAAATAAATATCAAAATCTTTATAAATTATCGCATTAACTTCAGGTTATGCAATATCGAAATTTTCTAAAAACAAGACATTTACTTTAAAAAATTGAGCATCAAAATTTTTCAAATGCTATTACATTCACTTCAGGGAATAAGTTATAAGCCTTTAGAAATATCTTGATTTTAATCAATATCTTATTTTGTATGCATTCAAAAATACAAAATAATAAGTTATTTTAGGCTTCATATTATTGGTACTTCGGAATCAATAAGACATTAAAGTAATTTAGAATATTTTGAAGTTTAGTTTTCTTTGATATTGCTTCTTTAGGAGCATATTTGAAACATAAAAATAATATAATATATTCTTGTCATGACAATTAACAAAATGAAATAGAAAAAGAAGAAAATATACAATATCAAAAGCCAATAATATTCAATATTAAATATAGTAAGAGATAGAAGAACTCAACTTAATTTTCCCCTTTCCAATTCAATTCTCAATTTATAACTAGATCTTTAAATAACCTTAGAATTAGGAATCTCATATGTATCCAATCCCTCATATTGCTTATGTTAAATTATTGGTGAAAATATTAGATACCAAAGAAATAGATTAATCGAATTTTAGTTAAGAATTTCAATAAACTAAGCAATCTTCACAAATTTTGTAAACTTTATATCAATAATTAGAAAAGCATAAGATATTTATAATATAGATACTCACTTTTTCTTTTCCAATACATCAAAGTATTTTTTTTCTTTTAGGTAACATGATAAAGAGATAATATTGTGGCTTTTAACCATTAGATTCAATAAAATATTGTAAAAGAATTTTTAACATGGAAAAGAATTATAACTTTAATTATTATAATCATTGTATTTATGAGATACATTCTCTTAATTAAAAATAATCAAGGATCTCAAAAGTAGCATGTTCATCAAATAGAAGAAAAACTCCAAAATAGAAACTTTCTCAAATTCAAAAAGTATAAGAATAGAATCTTCTTACCAAAAATCAAAATTAATAATAACCTTCGTTTCTTTGATATGTAGCAAGTACTTATGGGTCATGAGTTTCATGACCACTTTCTACTTTGTGTTATGAATTATGGGAAGGGCTACAAACTCACATTTTAATTATTCAAGTATGTATATAGAAAGCAATTTTTCCATAAATTCAATAACGAAAAGAGTATGACCTCTAACAAGAACGAATGCTAATGCATTTTGCATTTATTGTCCATTAGAAGTAAAGAAATCATATCATCATCACAATAATAATAATGATGATGATGATGATGATAATAATAATAATAATAGTAATAATAATAATAAATAATGATGTGCAAAAAAATAAGCATCATGGCAAAAAATCATATCTATGCAATGACTTATGAACAAAACTGTGAATAAGGTTTTAAGATTTAATTCTAAATTATTCATTTTTAGCTTAAAAAAATTGGAGGAGTTATTGGCGAAATAAGTAAGGGTTACAATAGAAGGCAGTAGGAATGTAATTATCATCATCGTCACTACACATGAAAGCCAACGAGAGGTTGCTTCCAATTGGTAGTGTTACATTGTGAATCAGGGCTTTAGATTGAACAAGTCTGCCTTCAAGCTTTTCTTTGCACCAAAAAATAAATACCCAGATAGTAGAAACTTGTGCTAGTAACATGTTATAAAAATAAGAAAGATATGGAATACAAGAAACCTATAATTGAGAGAATATAAAGGGAATATAAATATGTTTCCTTTTATTTTTTCCACACTATATACAAGGACACATAAGCCCTATTTATAGGATTAAAATCATTAGTCGCACAACTAAATGCAATAATATTAAGTATGGTAGTGGAATACTAGGAGGATGTTATAGGGAATGTAAAAGTAGGGTAAGGTAAACTATCTAATATTTAATGGATTTATAGTAAGGTGAATCATATATTGTTCAATAGATTCATAACAGAAGGTAAACTAAATTAATAGTTTTAAAATACATGTTAAAAATCTTATGCATGACGCATCATATATCCCAATATTCAATTTCTATTACATTTTTTAATTTTAGGTTTTTAGACTAGGGGTTGAATTCTGTATTTTGATTATTAAAGATGATGTTATGGAAATAGAAAATAAAATACTTATTCAAATTAATGAACTATTATGACTATTAGATATATATTTTCCTTTCTTTTTATTTTAACCCAATAACTGTCCCTAACTGGTTCCTTAATGTCTTTCCCGCGGATATGAATCAATTTTAAATCTAGAAAGAATTATTTTTATTTCAAAAAAAATTTTGTTATTGAGACACCCACTATAAAGAAAGAAAGAGAATGATAAAAGGGGAAGAATTCGATCGCCTTCTTTATGGTTATCAATCGATAATGATGAAGAAAGGAGCTGTGGCAATATATTTTCGGTATCACTACCAAAAAGAACTTTCTTTACATATGCTAATAGAAAAATATACTATTTGTTTCTACCGACTGAGTTTCAAGAACATATGTAATAAATAATAATTAGTGTGTTTGTTTGAATAAAAAATTTTAGAAACTTGACTTAAGTATAATTTTAGTCCGCAATCAACCAATTTTGCTCTTTCAGATTTTAAAAGTTCAACTATAGACCCTATGAAACAGGAGCGACTTTGGTCCTCTACGAAACTGTTCCGTAAATTTTTCTATGATACCCTTCGTAGTCCCATTATAATTCATTTGGTTCACGCATTCAAGTTTCAAAGGACATACATTAAGAAAGAAAAAAATTGTCAAAAATTTGGTCTATTTTCGTGTTTCGTGAATTTAGAGGAAAAACTAACACCGACCATAAATATTGTCATGTGAGAAAATGATAAATCATGTAAGCAATTTTGTCAGTAATTTCAGATTGTGTTCACATTTGGACTAAAATTATTTAAATTAAAATTTACAAGGACCAAAAATATGATTATTTAGTTGAAGGAACCAAAATCAATCAATTGTTAATTTAGGAGAACAAAATCCTATAAAAATCTAGAGAGTTGTAAAAATACTTTCTTTCAAACAATTTTTCAAATTTATATCGAAGATGAAATAGTGACAAATTGATTAGCAGCATATGATAGCTTCCTTGGGTCCTGGGCAAGCAAGAATGAGAGGATTGGTAGGGTCTGATTATACTCAATGGATTAAGACTATCTAATTTCATTGTCATCAATTCTAATATCCAACAATTAATCGTCTATCATTTGGGCTCACTTGAAGCCTTTGGCATGATTCACAAAGTGACCCTCTTTTGTATGGGAAAATTCTTGTGGATCACATTCATGTCATCTTAAGTCGCAATTGGCAAGAGGTAATAGAATACATTCTACTCTATTTGTTTTGTAGGAAAATATCTTCCATACAAAAATCTCTCATTTATTTATATTTATAATTATAAAAAAAAACTAAGATTAAAGAAAATATTTTGTTTGCACAATGCTATATTTGGGATTGTACAGTGAAAAACAACATCTATAACTTTAAAATAGTTGTTTCCCTCACTATCATGGCTATTAAAATTGTGGCCTATAAGCCAATTACATATGATGTAATAGACACATTTTATAATGATTTTATTCAAATCAATTATTGTTAATAAATGTATTTTATTTATCATATATATTTTAAATATTATTTGATTAAGTCCATAGACTAGGAGGACTAATGGACAAGGCAGTGCATAAAGATAATGATCATGAAATAAGATTCCTTGCATGTCGTAGGTAAGATAGACAACACATATGATGCAAACCCAAGATATTTTGTTTCATAGACATTGGTGTAAAGATATTAGTGTATATATGTAGATGCTCATTAGTGGAATGAGTTCATTAAGTTGACCCACTCAAGAATATCTGAATGGAATATGAAGAAGTCAAACTATAATTCTCATGTTGCAATGATGTTGATTAGTTTTTAAACCTAAGACATTATAGTAATATTCTATATAGTTGGTTACACTTTTAAGTTGTTCTTATTCCAAGAAATCATAAAAAAGAACAAACATTGGGTATAGCTTTGTTATGTATGAAGGTTTGTGAATGTCAACAAAGGATCCATCATTTCTTTAAATGAGAGGAGAATGTACAATGTTAATTAAGTACATTGACTTAGCAAATCCTTGGCCGAGGTGGAGTGAAATCAGAAAAGAGTTCTCTGAGTTGCACAAATGACTCAGGCTTAAAGGAAAGGGTACATAGTTATTGAATAGTTAGGATTTTTAACTTAATACCATATCCTAAGTTTGATTAAGATACTAGATGAATTAAAGGACTATACTACATGATAATTGCATTTTAAAAGGTTCATATTTATCATTCATGCTAACTAGGACTTCATCACATGTTACTAGGTGTTAATCATGATTTATGGGATTTAGAATTAATGAGATTAATTCCAAATATTAAATGAAATATATTAAATTTAATCACAAATAATCATATCTCATTACTAGCTTAGTCGTAAACCAAATTAGGGGTCGCACATAAAATCGAATGCATTCATATTTATTTATTTATTTAGAGAAAATAATTCAATTATGAAATAATCAATGAAAGAAAATAAATAAACATAAATATAGTTTATCTATTTGTTTATCAAGAAATACTTTAGGAAATTTATGGTTCACTGAGTAGTTGACTAGGATTTCTATATATAAATATAAATAAAGAGTTTATTTATTTTATTGAGCAATATTTTAAGAAATTCATTATTCACAAAGTAGTAGTCGAATATGATTCCTAGAAACCCTAATAGTGTTTTATAAGGAAGTAACTTGGTAGGCAAGTTATGAGATGACTATAAAACGTGATTTACAAAAATTGTAGAAAATCCCAAGCCATAATAGTGATTGCAAGAGTTGTAATTGTTTGCCACCAAATTCATGCGAGCCCATGTGTTGATCTAATTATGAGATATTGCCCTTTCTTCTCCCCTTTTTCTTTCTATAATTGCCTCTTACTGATGTTAGCACAAAGGTGTGATGAAGTGGAGACCAATCATGTAGACTAACTTTAAAGGCGAAACACTTGTTTCTCTTTACTAAAGTTCCAAAATCCATACAACTAAGAGATAGACATAAGTTATCTTTCTTAATTCTATGTTAACAAACTGAATCATTGCATGAGTGATCTTCGAGGATAGAAATTCGAACCAACTTCGAAATGTTAGAAGTAACTTTAAATAGTTCAAAGTTATTTTAAATTTTTAATTCGATTTTAATTTTTTAAATTTTTGTTACGTTTGCATCCTATGCATTCTCAAATTTTCTAATAGTAGTATCAAAGCCTAATCATGCAAAATTGGATTCATAATGGCATGAGATGTTATTGTTTATTTCGTCTTTCATTGTTTCAATTTGTTTTATAAATGATAAATTCAAAACCGAATTGATTTTATGACACAAAATCAAATTGAGATTCATGAATCCATATCAGTTTACAAGATAAGTTTAATATTATAAATCAATTTGAATTCATTCATGAAATGAATAATAATTACGTTTGTTGTTTTATTGAATTAATTATATGTTTTACATGTGATGTATATAATTAGAGCGATTACCCTAACAAATTAGATGCATTATATGTATGGGATACATGTATGGTTGAATAATTTGTCAATTAAAGATTGAATCACACTTAAGAAAATAAATTTTAATAATTGGGTCATGGTAACATTTATTCAATAAAGAGGACAAGAAAATATATTTCATATTATAAGATAAGTTAACTTAATGTGATTATTATTCATGTAGTTATATTTATTTGATAAATATATTTTATATTGTGTGTTGAAATTGCGTTATGGATGATTATTGGCTATCCCATAGGTTATATTTTTTAAAAGAGACTTGTGTGTCTCGCCTTCTTTAATTATTTTGGAATTTTATTCCTTTCTCTCTTATTTGTACCTCACCTTACTATAACTCAAGTTTTTTTTTTTTTTTACATGAGGTGCAAATAAAATAGGATGAAGACAAATGAAGTTTTTCCATGTCAATATGATGGAGTGGAGAAATGTAAATGAAGGCCTATGTGAGCATGGAATTTATATGTAAACTATATAATCTCTATGAGTAGTGCTTCACTTTATGGCTTGAGTGAAAGGCCCTTGATTATCCATGGTAGTTTCATTTGTTTTATTTATGTATGAAATGCGTGTTGATGCAAAGTTATACAATAATTTGAATTAAATAAAGATGAGACTTAAAATAATTCTAAAATCCTTCATTTAAAAAAGTGTTTCAATATGTTATGTTATCATGTTTTGAATGCATTGCCAATAATATTTAGGGTATGTAAAATATGGAAAGCTATATTGATTGTTTTATACATAATGATGTTCATGAGTGTTTGATATTGGTGTTATCGTCAATAGTATTTGGGGGCATCAATATTGAACATACTTTGTGGAAAAGTGATGGGTCTGACTTAATATAAATTTGTATAAGAGCAATAATTGGGTTTATGTCAAATCTGAGGCTAAATGATTTGGGGGTTATGTGAGAAGTAACTAATAAGACTTAACTACCTTTTGAAATGACTATGGGATTGCCAATAGTATTTGGAATGATGGTGCCTTCAATGGGACCTCAAGCCTACTTGATAACATTCTAACAAAGCTTTCCAAACCTTATCATAAAGGTAATAAGATTTAATCAAAATAGTGGAAGAGATATTTATATTACAAATCTTTAATATAAACAAATATAATTGACTGAATATCTATTGATTCTCTATTATATTGTAATTTTTTCAAAATGAAAAGGATTTCACTTTCTTTAATACTTGACACAAATAAGTTGACTAACCCAAAATTAAGTGAATTGCCTAAGGAATTTGAGAAAAAGTTCTTAAATTCAAAAAGATAAGTTATGTAATTACTCAATCAACTCCTACAAATGTGGTGGAGGTTGCAACTAAGAAAATGTGCTAACCTAAGGTAAATCCCATGAATATCTACTAATTCTCTATTATATTGTAGTTTTGTCAAAATGAAAAAGATTTCACTTTCTTTAATACTTGACACAAATAAGTTGACTAACCCAAAATTCAGTGAATTGCCTAAGGAATTTGAGAAAAAGTTCTTAAATTGAAAATGATAAGTTACATAATTACTCAATCAACTCTTGCAAATGTGGTGGAGGTTGCAACTAAGAAAATGTGCTAACGTAAGGTAAATCCCACAAATGCTACTCTAGATTAGGGAAAAAAAACTTGCTGCCATTGTAGCAAATCTAGGCATTGGATGAGAAATTACAGGGTTTATCTTGTAGATATAAAACAAAGAGTTTTGATTTAGGTATATTATTTGTTAAAATTAACTTTCTAGTTAATTATACTTCTTGGTTATTAGATATTGGATGTAGATCTCACATTTGCAATGAGTTGGAAGTGATAACAAGAAGCATATAGCTGAGTAAAGGCAAAGTACTATTATAACTTAAGAATGGAGCAAAAGTTATTACAATACAGTTACTTAGTTTGGATTTAGAATTTTCTTTAGTTTTGAAATTTTTATTATGTTCCAAATTTTGTTGAAAATATTATCTTTATTCCAACATTGAATCAAGTAAGTTTTATTTTTGAAATAAAAAATGGAAAGTGTTCCATTGTAAAAGAGGTGCTTTTATATGGTACAAAAACAATATCAAATGATATTTATACTCTTAAAACCAATGAATCCATGATATGCCTTTAACAAAGAAATAAACGGAAACAAGACAATCAAAATCATGCATACATTTGACATTGTAAGCTTAGTCATATTTTGACAGAAAGGATAAACCAGTTGGTTACTGAAAGGTTATTACATTTGTTTGATTTGGAATCAATTTCAACATATGAATCTTGTCTAAAGGGGAAGATGCCTAAGCCACCATTTGATGGGCAAGTGGATTGAACTGAACATGTGTTGGATTCGATCAACACAAATGTGTGTGAACCACTAATGATAGTGATCAAGGAAGATGTAACAACTCCTTTATTGATGACTATTCAATGTACAGGTATTTGCTTCTTATAAAGAACAAGCCTTTGACTTTTGAAAAGTTCAAAGAGGTGAAATTTGAAGTAGAGAAACAATCATTCAAAAGTATAAAAGTTTTGTGATATGATTGAGGAAGTAAATACTTGAGTATTGAATTCCATTATCATCTTATAAAGAATGAGATTCTCTCTCAATGTATGGACTCCTCTAAGAATTCCTTAGCTCCATGGTGTTTCAAAGAAAAGAAATTGAACTTTATTGAATATGGTTTGATCTAATGAGAAGTTTCACTAATCTTTCAATCTCATTCTAGGGGTATGCGTTACAAATAACCAAACATGTTCTTAAAAGAGATCCTTCATAGTCAATTCCTAAGACATCATATAAGATGTGGTATGGTAAGAATCCCATTTACAAATATCTTACGATATATGTTTGTCTTGCCTATGAAAAAAGGCTAGTGGGAGATAAATTAGATAGTAGATTCATTAAGTGTCATCTTGTGGGATATCTAAGAGAGCTTATGGGATATTATTTTTACCATTTAATTGAGTAAAAGGCCTTTGTCTTAAGGACGATCACTTTCCTAAAGAAAATTTTTCTCTTAGATAAAGTTAGTGGGACTTTGATAGACCTTGAAAAAGTTTGAGAACCTCAAACTATGATAACTCTAGGAAAATAGAGTTATCTTGATAATTTCTAGACTTAAATTGGTGAAGTTTGAGAGTGATTTTTATAAATCAATTTGTGTTATTAGTTATTTTTGTTATTTTGTTTAAAGCAGTGTTGTTGTTTTTTTTATGAAAATTTAGAATTGTTAATGGAGGAATTGAGTTGAATTGATATTGTTTGTTGCTGATGTTTAAGGCTTAACTGTGGCTCGAAAGAGGAGGTCCTGTGACGAGCTCAAGCTCGGCCATGCAACAACTCGCATGGTGACAATCTCACATCTAGCTGAAGCTTGCAACCACCCAGTAGCACTATGAAACCTCGCAGCATCCCATTCGCACCTCAAAACCTTGTAGCCATCCCGATCGCACTTCGAAAGCTCGCAGCCATCCCAGTAGCAAGTCGAAGCTCACACTTCAAAGCTCACACCTCAAAGCTTGCACTTCAAAGCTCGCACTTCGAAAGCTCACACCTCAAAGCTCGCACTTCAAAGCTTGCAACCATGAAGCCTGATCCACACACGATTTGTGCTGCAACAAGCTTGTAATCAAGTAGCAACTCGATCCTCGCACTCAAGCCTTGCATTGATGACCCAACAAGCTTTTGTCAATAGTGTCATTTTGGACTTGGTTTTGCATGTGGATGTGAGGATGAGTTCTTATAATCATGAGGAGGCCACGCTTGTCCAATGGTCATGCAATAACTAACATGGAGAGCTGAATACTCTTGCCATTTTTGCTACTAAAAATTGAGAGAAAAGGCTGAGCTGGAATGAAAAGATGAATCAGTATCTGAGGAGAATGAAATGGACTTTATGCATTTTTGGGTGCTGCAAACGCTGAAGAAAGGAGTTTACGTTAGGGCTACATTAGCAAACCCAAAAGAAGAAAGAACAAAAAAAGCAGTAGTAGACTTACATGGGAGATTCAGACAGTCATTCTTTACGACATTTAGGTGCTGAAAAACCTAAAGGAGTAAGGAGAGCAGATGACAGTAGCAGCCAGCAGTAGAAAAAAAGTCTGGACAGCAGTGGAGAAAGAGAGGAAGGCACTGAAAGAGAATTGATTCCTCTTCTTTTCTTTTCCTAACTTACTTTCAATTATTTTTCTGTTTGTTGAACAATGTATCCCTTGTTTTTAATAGTATTTGCTGAGATGAACATGAGCTAAATTTGTTTTTAGTTGGGATTGATATTAAACTTTAATATTGCAATGAAATCTTAGATTGTTATTTGTGATGTTGAGTAATTTTTCTCTTTTCATTCAAGTGTATTAAATGCCATTTCTCATTGTTAATTTGCCATTAATGATGAGATATAGAAATAACTTCAAATCTAGAAAGATAGATGTTATTAGACATAGCTTGAATGATGCAAGTTCAATGGTTATATGTTGTTGATTTGTAAATGATATAGGAATATACTGTTTACCTTGCAAAACCTAAAGGATTTGGTGCCGAAAATTATGCTCTAAAACTTGGGTTAGCATAGGAATATGCATGGCATAATTTAAAAGCCCTAAACATGTTGGAATTAGGAAATTCACATGTGCTGAATTGAAATCTGGTTTACAGGGAAATTTACTGCAGTATCACTATAACAACTAGGCTGAAATTGCATGTTAAAGGAATTCATCAATCTCAACAATCTAATTCACATATTAATCCACTTTTTTAGGGAATTCAGTACCTCTTTACTTGCATTAATTAGTAGTATAGTTCAGCTTTATCATTTTACTCTGTTAATCAATTAAGTTAGCTCAACAATTCATCATTTGATCCATTGGATTTTTACATTAGAGCTACAAGAAATTCAATCCCTGTGGAGATGATACTCACTGACTCTATATTACACATTTAATTGCCTGCACTTGCATAATTTGAGTGATAAAACTCACAAACAAATACAACAAGTTTTTGGCACCATTGGCGAGATTGAAAATTTTTGTAACTTTGTGTAGAAATTCAGTGTTCTGTTTATAATCATTTATTTTCACTTGCTAAAGATTTTCTTGTTTGTCATCTATTTAGTGCATGAATGGATAGCAAGAAGCTGAATTATTTCCTTTGGATTCTAAGATTGAACGCACAT
>JANHAO010017538.1:0-13935 GCA_026873985.1 Saraca asoca
CACCAAAAAGAGGAAAATTATGCTTTGGTCATAACGTAAAATTTAAAACATTCATTATAGTCCACCCAATTTAAAATTATTTATTGATGTGTTACAAAAAAGAAAAAAACGTATAATAGATATAGTAATAGAAAGTTATAAAAGATATAATATTTTTAGTAAAAAGATTATAGATTTTAAAATAATAGAAACTTATAATAGATATAACTTTTTTCTATTATTATATCTATTATAAGTTTCTAAAGTAAATTTTAATTTCTTATTGAGATTTTAATGTTTGTTTGTCATTATTTTTTTACCTTTAAGCTTTTGAAATTTGGTATATAGAAATCAAAAAATCAAATCTTAATTAATCTTTAAAAATCAAGTTCTTATCATTGTCTTTATGTCTAATATATGTTTTTTAATTTTAATTTTTAATTTTTATTGAGACTTTACTTTTTATTTTTAAAATATTTTCTCTCTCTTGTTAAATTATATTTTCTTATAATTAAATAAATATTTCACTAGATCATAAATTATTATTATTTGATTTTAGGATATAAAAATAGAATTTTGATTTTAAGAATGATCAAATGATTGATTTATATTTTAATGGGGATAGAAAATGTAATTAAGCCATATGTTACTATTCACTTTTTTTTTTCATTTGGATTGAAGTTACATTTTGGATTAAAATTGATTTGATTTTAATTTTTGAGGAGACAAAAATAAAATTTTATTTTTAAAAAATCAAATACGATTAATTTATATTTTAAGAATAAAAAATGTAATTAAACATTTTATTTATCAATTAATCTGATAAGAAAAGGGTTAAAGATGGAACAAGAAAAAGATAAAAGGAAATAGGGAAAGAGATACCACTAAAATGAGGAGTCCAGTGAGCCTGCAACAACAGTACACGCAGTGGCGGCAAGTTCCACAAAAGGCAACCTAGCAAAATGCGTAAGCAAAGGGGCACAAATGAAAATGAAAGAGCAAGCTATTGGCGGGAAAAAAAATCCAACAGAAGGTTGACAAGTGGAAGTAAAAGAAAAAAAGGCACAAACTGGCCAAATGCAGCGACAAAACATCTTTTGTAATCTTAAATATAAGCAAAGGTAATATTACTACACAAAACGTTTTTCTCCAAAATAACAGTAAGACTTGATCTTGATTCAAATTCTGTCTCATTATATATTAGAAAAAGTATCATTAAATAGAAGAGATAGATACAACTGAACCTATTGAACTCTTATAATTGTATATGCACTGCTTGTTAGTAACTCCTTATGTCATACCGTGTAGCGTATAATGCCAACTCTTAACTAACATGTCAACTTTTAATTAACTCAATTCACACTTGGATAGATAATGTAATAACACAAATTTTGGTCGCCCATACAATGAAATCATATATGCAACATGTCCTTAGGAAAACAAGAGTATGTAGTTGAAGCATCTGTGCATACTAAGCATTAAAGAATGCCCTACATAAGTAGCCTATAGTATGCATTAAGAAGGGACTTTTTGAATAAGGAGATGAACAATTCCATTTTATTAATATATATTTCATTACATAGCTTTGAGTGTGTAAAGCAAGTCTCTAAACCACCATACTCTAATCCCAAGCTTGTGCCACAATGCCCACCTAGGTCATTGGACACGCCCCCTAAAGATAATTTTGAGCCAAAGCTCTTTTGACAGAAGTAAACATACTTTTTCAAGTGACATAAGGGCTTTTCTATAACTCGAAAGGGAATCTATGTGCCATCTCATATAGACGCAAACATAGGAATGCAAGGATCCAAACTATGTGCCTTTATACTAGCACTGGACAAATAATCTATGTTAAAAGGAGAAAAATAATACACAAGTATATTTACTCCCAAATTTACACCACAGGACATCCTTTTCATGCTTAATTTTTATGCTTAATTTTGTCCAATACTAAGCATGTTTGCTTGTTGAATTACTTCACAAGTCCAGCTTGTTATATTCTCTCCCACTTTAAATGCCAATGTCCTCATTGGCACTCTGATCTTACGTAGCTTCCATAAAGGCCTTCTTTTATTATGGTTAGCTTCTCAAATTTCATATGGGTCTTCAACTTACTTCACTCAAGCTACTTTCTAAATCAGTCTATTTGTCTATTTGAGTTAATATTATTTGATAGGCTTTGATGAATGATACCCTCAACCTGGCATAACTTTCAAAATAGTCAATAGTTTGCTACTCCTCAGCTCCTTTATTGGCTTCCTCTCGGCTTTGCCTCCTTAAACTCAAACATTGAGCATTTTTTTTCCCTTGCAAACTTTGCATTATTGCCACCACAACTTTGGTGTCTTTGGCTTTGCTACGTCTGCAAACTTTGTGATGTATCTTTATAGACTCTACTTTGTTGTCCCAATGCATACTCACCTGTGCCACTACCTCCCCAGTTCTCCAATTCATCACCTTCAAATTCCCCTATCTTATTGCCTCTATAGCACTCAAGTTGTCACCTCTGCAACTTGTGCTTGCCTCACTACCTCTGTAGCTTGCAAGCACATTGTGCCCACAGAGCTCTTGACCTGCTTCCTTTATAGCTTCTATGTGTGCTACCTCTATAACTTGTGTGCTTGCTTAGCATTTTGGACCACATACTAACAGATATGCCCTAAGCCCATTGTTCCATTCCATAGATGTGAGAGATGCAAGTCTCATGCCTTGCTTTCTCAGAAGTCTCATTCCTTGTTAATAAAACATAACTTGCTTTTAAGTCTCATTTCTTACTTACAAATTTGATCGTATTGGGTTTGATCAATCCATTACACTTCACTATGCCACTTCCACACTTAACCTAATCCTCAAACCCTCTCTAAATTGATACCCTTGTGGTATCTTGACCATCACAACCTTTGCAGAGTTGATGCTATCCAGCATCTTAACCCTTGTAATCCTTTTAAGTCTACACTCTTCAGGAATATCTCTTTAAAGTTAATGCTTTCATGTTTAACATTACCTTCATAGCCACTCACTAGTATCTAGGACCTTCTAACCACTTCTTCGATGATTAGTGCCCTCTCTGTTTGCACCTCTTGAGCAACATCCTTCAATGTTTAGGTCCTTATAACCTAGATTGAGTGCATCCTTCTATTGTCTCCTTCTTTGAGTGTATCCTCTTGATGGTTCCCTCACATCAATGGCTTGATGAGGGTTGAGCATAAAGTTATCTACCATTCTAGCTCAAGCTTCACTTTGCTTTCCACAAGTAATTGTAAATCATGTGATAATTGCCGCAAAGTTTGTCTTATGACTATGTAGTACTAGTTCCTCTTAGCATCTCATCTTGAATATTATGGATAAGCATTGCAACTTGTTAATTACACCTACATCATTATTATGCATAATCAATCCCTCCTAGAGCATCTCTTTCCCCTCTATGTTTACTCCTTCAAGTAAGATTCATGCCTTCTAATATGATTTTGGGTTCCTCTAATAAGATTTATCCACTCAACACATCTTTTCAAATGTGACATCCTATAGGATGTGTCAAATGTCTATTGTGGCCATGCATTCTAGCATGACTATAGCTTCACCCTCTAGGCTTCATCAACAGATAATATATCTCTCATGGGCATAGTCAAGCCATCTTGGCAAGACTAGGGCCCCTTCTAAAGCTTCCTTCCACTAAATAGGTCGTTAAATTTCTCACACTTTTAGATAGTTTTGCATTCTTCAAATGCTACTATGAATGAGCATGTAACCAATGTCCACTGCTATACAACAAGCTCATCAACTACTACACATGCTTGCACCTGATGTCTATTTACATTACTTCAAATATGATATCTCGCACATTAGCCCTCAAGTCACTCCAACTTCTTACTACCCTCCTGGTTAAGTCTTTAGTAGCAGCTCTTTGCTAATTCAACAAGTCCTCGCTTCACTCACAAGCCTTATATGCATTTAACATGCCAAGTCTATTTAAAATATGGCTATCTGATCTACTCTCTCTAGCATAACTGAGCTCTAATACCAACTACCATGAGTTGGTAACTCTTCAGCCATATTAGTTGATGCATGATGCAAACTTTTGATCAGCATGCTAGCCTTCCAATAAAATCAATCCACACTTGGATAATGGGGAAAAAATAAATTTTCATCACCCATACAATAAAATCCAATACACAACATATCCGTAGGCAAATATGAGTGTGTAATCAAAGCATCTGTGCTGGTTTTTTAAACACACACACACACACAGAGAGAACTCAATTTTATTACTATTTGCCTCATTACATAATTTTAAGTGTGAAAGAGGACTCTTAAGTCTCTAATTCTTGGTCCGTTCGCAGTACTCATATGCCTCCTAAAGAGTTAAGTCAAAGCCCTTTTGAAAGAAATAAACATACTTTTTTTGAGTTTACATAAGGGCTTTTCCTATAATTTGATAGGGAATCTATGCTCCATCTCATATGGATGGGAAAATAAAAATAAAGGATTACGACCATGCATTTTTCTACTCGTAGTAGACCAATGATCTATGTTAAAAAGACATAAAAGCCCCAAAAATAGGAAAAATAATAAACATGTGCATTTGCTCTCAAATTTGTAGCACAGGACCTCCGCTTCATGCTTGATATTTACACCTAATTTCATCTAAAATCAAGCACATTTGCCTATAGAATTGATTCACAAGTCTAGCATGTGACACTTGGGTACAATTTTATCTTTTTTTAAGTACGAAAATTTTCTTAGTCACAGATTAATTAGGATAAAATGTTTTGTTTTCGCATAGAATTTGCCCCGTGTTTGGGCAATGTGATGCCACATTCCTTTAACATCTACGCATTGCTAATCTATCAGATAGAAATTCAAAATGCGCAATTCTTCAATCTCTTTGCCAACTATATGAGTTACACTAGAAATGCTGCATTTTGTGTGCTATTATTTATTAGAAAAAAATACTCTAATCTCATATAAGATTTAACAAAATTATGGAAATCTCTTATTTAGTTTGAAAATCTATATTAACTTTTTGATCTATTTTTAAAATCTACAAAGATCTCTATGTAAGACCAATAAAGCTTATATGATGAATGTGGATTGGGGTCTGATTCATAATAAAGATGGCCTCTAGGCTAGAGTGTTGCGCACAAAATATAAGTGTGGTGATTATTTAATTCCACAGGTGAAGTCTAAAACTTATGCTCAAACCTTTGGAAAGGAGTTACCAGTAATTGGGATAATGTGAGAAATGGTCAATCGTGGGTTGTCAAGGATGGTACATCAGCCTCTTTCTGGAATGATTAGTGGTTTCATGGGATGGGAAATCTTCCTAGCATTGTGAATTTTCAGGTTCCTAGTCACATGCTTAATGATAAAGTTGTTGAATATGCTACTAATTATGGAGAATGGGATTGGAGTCATTTTGGTTACTTTCTCCCACAAAATGTTCAAGAATTGCAGCCATGCTTCCTCCATTTCTTCGGAACAGTAAAGATCAGATTTGTTAGAAGTATTCTAAGGATGAGGTATTTAGTTTAAAATCGGCTTACAGATGCTCATTTGAATTCTCTAATGGTTCTGAGGATAGTAGGTCCTGGAAGATGATTTGTTCGTGGAAAGGCTCTGAAAGAATACGAAGTTTTCTTTGGATGAGTGCTGATGATAGGTGATAGAACTTATAGCTTGAGAGGGGGTAAATTGGCACTTAAGACAATTAAATATCATTTTAACTATTTTTTTTTCAAAAACTCTTCCAAATATTAAGTTTTCTGTAAAAGAAAGCAGATTCAAAATAATAAGCAGAACTGTAGATGATAAGTTAGATAAATAAAAAGCTGAAAGTACATAAGGAGAGAGCAAGAGAAAGACACAATAATGTTCGATTGTCCAAAGCAAACTCCCTTGGGTTTACATCTCTTTTCTCAAGTTTTCAATCCTTAGAACACTTGAGGGAATCTACTAGATGCTTGATAATATAATGACTCAATCCTCACAACCTAACTAAATCACTTGATCTTCTCACAAGATACAAGCGAAAACAAGCCGACAACTTATCAATCACTAGCTATATAAAACTCTTCCAAGAAGGCTCACTCATTTCTTTCAATCTTTAGATAAATTTCAATCACCAACAAGCTAGTGCCAGCTAGCTATTATGTCTCTTCAACATTTAAAAGAAAAACCCGTTATATATGGTTGGTGCCAACTAGCGATTATGTCTCTTCAACATTTGAAGATGGCTGTTTGAATTTGTTCTTCATGAGTGCAAGCCTTTGCCCATTGGTTTTCTGTAAAAACTAGCCATTATGCTTCCATTTTGATGTAGTAGAGCCGCTTACTTGTTTACCGTTAGACAAAAAGCAACCATTCATGAAAGACTGAAAAAACAAATATTGACACTTGGTCAAATGTTTTCTTTTTAGCATAACAGGGACAAAAGTACAGAGACATGTGAAGCACTCAATCCAATACAAAAGTATTCTTTTGTTTGTTAAGTCAAATGTTTAGGATACACTTTATTGTTTCAATCAATGCATGTTTATGACACACTTTTGACACAAGAACTAATGTATCACTTTTTGCTTCTCAAATTTTTGGACCTTAAGCCTAGTAAAAAGAATTTGCTAGTTTAAATGTAACATGTGATCATGGAAGGTTCTAGTATATTTGTCAATCATCAAAAGATATAATATTTTATTTTATTCATAACTAATCAAAGAGACGAAATTTAACGTATTAAAGTAATATCCTATTTGATTCCACTACAGGTTCATTACTAACAATATGAGACAAATTTGTCATATAATTGATTCTAATATTTATTCGAGATGCAATGATAAAGTGGAATGCACTTTGCATATTTTATTAGAATTTTTCTGCGTGGACTTTCATAATTTGCAGTATATTTTATAAAACACAAACTATATAAATATCAACTTAATATTGTAAATTGACCCAAATTAAAGGGATAATAATATGAGGCTTAAAATAACACAGTCCAAAATAATTGATTACTAGTCACATGTGTCTTGTAACTAGGTTATCTTGTAATAGGTTAGTTTAGCCCAGTCAAGTTAATAAATGCAAGATAGGTCCCTACTCTCACCCTAGGTTAATTCATGTAGTCTCCCTATCAAGATTAGGAGACGCATTCTCCCAGAGGCCATTAGGGATCTAAAGGAATCATTTAACTCAATAGATTCATAGTCTACAAAATGTATGCAATTCTTTTATATTATAATTATTGTTTTAATTTGCATTGAATTTATGTCATGTGATATGATAACTCAAATTCAGATAATTGGTTCAATTTTGTGGCAATTTCTTCCAATTAGTATCAAAGCCAATTATTTGATCATATTACAAGGTTGAATATTATGCAAATTCAGTTTAAAATTATTTATATCATATTGTTATTGAAATTAAGAAAGGTTGTGAGTTCAAAATTATAATCTTACAGCAAAAATAATCTGTAATTTATATATGAATAATTTTTCTGAATATTATTGATGTATAATGCATGAATAAATTTTAGAATTTGTGCTTTATTAGAAACAGATCCATGAAAACCGCTTTTCCAAGGTTATCTTGAAAGTTCATTTTCAAATCAACCACCATTTGTGTTATTTTTCTCTAAATTGATTTGTGGTTTAGTTTCAAATATTCACACTGAACAAGATTCCTAATTCAATTAAAAGAAATATGGAGTGTACAAAGCTTTTAAATGAAATTTAAATTAAAACATGTTAGCTTCCGGTTTCAATTTTAAAACTCAAAATCAGAACAAAAATCTTCCAAATTAATACAAATTGATGAATGGGTTAACTTCAGATTTCTTTTGTTTTGGGAGAAAAACCTATAAAATTTGGTGAAAATGGCCAAATCATGAGTGAGGTTGCATTAGGTCCAAAATCAAGTATGAAAATCTGAGTAACAGACCTAGTCAGGTTAAGAAGAAAGGGAAAGGGCTAGGTGCATGAAGCCCATATGCATACCAGGTGTGTGTGTCCCATGCGTCGCTCAACCAATGCCTAATGATAGTGGTCCAAGTGGTATCAGCTTTCACTCTTCAAGGCGAACTTTTTGGACTAGAATATTTTGGAATTAAAATTATTTATGTATATTTTGCCCAATTTATTTGACTATTAATTTATTATTTTTTTGTGCCTAAAAAGTTCACCATAAAATTCCTACATATTGATTTACTATATATAATATTTCTGGAGCAATATGTTACTATTTGTGTGTTGATTAATTTTATATGATTATATGTATGTTATAATTATTATGTAGGAATTATAAATTACTCATTATCCGCCTATTGTGGGATCAGTTGCGTGAAATTCTACTTATAATTAAACTATTTAATATAGTATTTACGAGGATGTTGTATTAATAATTTATATACCTCATCGATATAATATAATTAATGTAGTTTATTGGCAATAATATCAGAGTTAAGGTTGAATATTGTGTTTCTATAATTCTAAATACCCTATCAGAATTGAGTTTTAGGAAATATTTGATCCTTGCATTATATTATAAAATCTTAAATATCTTATTGGTATTAGGTTTTGTAGCATAATATTGTTTAGGAATTGCATAGTACACTGAGGAAATATTATAACTAGACTACTTTAAATATGCATTTCTTGGGAAATTTATGATGAATTTCATAAATTGTTATATTCTCAGCTTCGTTGTTTATGTAATTAACTTCCGTGAAAATGTTGAATGGGACCAATTATGAAGACTGAGCTGAATTGTTGAAATTAGAGTAGGAAATCACCAATCTTGATTTGGCATTGAGAAAGGACACACCGATGATTAATGATAACTCTATTGTTGCACAAAGGGCTCTTTATGACAAGTGGAACACTAATAATGTGCTTAATGATTATAAAGTATACTATAAATAAAATCATTAGGTAAAGTATTGATAACCTCCAAATGCCAAAACCTTTATGGACTGTGATTGAGAAGTTTGTGAAGTTCTATAAGGCGGAGAAAAGGACATTACCTCTTATTGCTAGAGAAGGCTGTTTATCGTGGTGTTGGTGGAGTTCATGAGCACATCATGAAACTGGTGCATTATTACAATTTATTAAAAACTATGAAAGTAGACTTAGGAGATAGTTATTTGATTTAGTGTGTTTTATAGTCTCTTCCTGCTTAGTATGATGTTCTCATGGCATTATATCACACCTAAAAGGGTGTTGTTAGTCAAGTGGAAGATGATATGAAAAAGGGAAAGTTCATAGTGCTCACTTCGTGTCACATGGATCAAGTGCTGAGTGTGGAAATAAGTTACACCCAAAAGATAACAAAGGGAAACCTAGTTTCAAGAAGAAGAAGGCTAACATGAATACACAATACTATAAATCTAAGAAGCCTCTATTCAAAAGGAACTATAGGTACTATAAGACGTATGACACAAAAAGGTAGAATGTTATAAGCTTAAGAAGTGAATTGTGAAGAAGAAACAATGTATTCCTCTAGCTTTAGCATGTTTTGAGTCTAATATTATAGATGTTCCATCAAACACTTGGTGTTAGACACTGGTGTAACAATTCATATTACCAATTCTTTACAAATGCTGATAAATAAGAGGAAGCCAAGTGAAAGAGAGTTGATCTTGACATTAGGAATTGGAGACAAAGTACAAGTGGAATATATAAGAGTAATAGCTTAAAGATTATCTTCTAATCATGTTTTAGAATTAAGACTATTTATATGCTTTCCATGAGAATGAATTTATTTTCAATTATAGCTTTAGACCAGTTTGGATACAATTGTCATTTTGATAATGGAAAAGTTAGTTTGTTTTATAATTCCATTTTGGTTGGTTCTAGTTGTTTGTGTGATGGGTTATATAAGATTAATTTAGGCCATGCTTTTACAAATTCAATGAACATTGTGGTTGGAAGCAAAAGGAATAGAATTGATAAGAGATCTTCAATGATGTGAAATTAGCTTCTCAATCATATCTATAAAGAAAGGATGGAGAGATTAATGAAAGAAAGAATTCTTCATGATATGGACTTTTCTAATTTTGGTATACGTGCTGATTGTATTAAGGGAAAACTTCCTACTAAAGATAAAAAAGGAAAGAAAACTAGAAAAGAAGATGTTTTAGAGTTAATTCACATTGATATTACTGGGTTGATTATGCAAAATGATATAGTTGGATACAAGTGTTTCATCACCTTCATCAATGACTATTCGAGATTCAGTTAAGTGGAACTCCTTATTAAAAGGTCAAAGTACTTGAATGCCTTTAAGATGTTCAAGACTGTAATTGAACTCAAATTAGGAAAGAAGATTAAGTGTGTCAATTCTAATTAAGGTGGTAAGTACTATAGTAGAAATGATGAAACTGGTAGGAATCCTGATCCTTTTGTGAGATATCTCCAAGACTACAAAATTGAGACTAGTTACACTATCCCTAGAATGCCCAAACAAAATGGGATTATAGAAAGAAGGAACCACACACTCACAGACATGATGAAATGTATGTTGGTAAATTCCACTCTGCCAAACTTTCTATGGGGTGATGCTTTAAAAATCATTGTGTATGTTTTGAATCATGTCCCTAGTAAGTCAATACTTGAAACCTTGTATGAATTGTTGTGTGGAAAAAGGCCTAGTCTTAGGCATTTCCATATTTGGGATTACAAGACTAAAGTGAAGTCGTATAATCTGTTTACAAAGAAACTTGATCCAAAGACAATCAGTGGCTACTTCATTGGATATTGTGGCGGTTCTAGAGAAAACAGATGGTTTCCAAAAGAAGGGTAAAGAACACTTGGTATGTAAATTGAAAAGGTCCATGTATGGTTTGAAACAAGCATCTAGAGAATGGTAGCTCAAGTTTGATGAGATTATTTGTTCTCTTGAATTCAAGGAGAATCAAGTATATTAGTGTGTCTATTTTATGATAGATATGGATAGATTTATGATTCTAATCTTGTATGTTAATGATATTCTCCTTACAGGTAATGATATGAGCCTTTTAGTGGAGACAAAATAGATGTTGTTAACATATTTTGGTATGAAAGATCTTAGTGACGCCTTTTTTTATGTTAGGCATACAGATTCATTGTGACTAATCCCAAGGTCTTCCTGGTTTGTCTCAAAGATCATATATTGAAAATGTGCTCAAAAGGTTTAACATATCTTTTGTACTCCCAAAGTGCTGCACCCTTCTAGAGGAACGAGATTCTTTCTAAAGCCTAGTGTCCTCAGAATTATAAAGAAAGATCGAGCATGAAAAAGGTCTTATATGCATCCATTGTTGGTAGTCTGATGTATGCTCAAGTATGTACACATCCTGATATTATTTATGTGATTAATGCACTTGGGAGTACTTGAGTAATCCTAGTCAAAGACATTGGACTACTACAAAGAGAGTCATGAAGTACCTACAAAGTACAAATAATTTTGTGCTGACCTATCACAAATTTGATGATTTGGTAGTTACACCCGATTCTAACTCTAATTTTACATGTTATCCAGATGATAAGAAGTTAACATTTGGATACATATTTATAATGATAAGAGGAGCTATTTTGTGGAAAAGCATCAAGTAGTTAATCACAATAACATCCAATATTGCAGCAGAATATGTTACATGTTATGAAGATACCTATAAGGCAGTTTTGTTAAGGAAATTGATATTTGGATTCAAAGTTATAGAGAGAATTTTTGGGCCCTTAACCATTTATTGTGACAATGCTATTACAGTAATTTTTTTTCAATATAATAAAAGTTCTACCCATACAAAATAGTTAATGTTAAGCATGAATTTATTAGAGAGAAGATATGTGAGCATCATACATGTGTTGAACACGTTGCCATGAATCGCATACTTGTATATTCACTAACCAAGGACTTAACTACAGGATTGTTTCATGAACATGTTACTAGAATGGGTTTGGTTAAGCCCTTCAATATTTAGGGTTAGTGAGAGTTCCATATTTTTTATTTAAATGATGAACTTATGTTATTGTTAATTTTGAGATTGATGAAATGTTATGATCTTATCATATCTATATAACATATTGTTATTTGCACGCATTGTGTGATGGCATGTTGAAGGAGATGTATAAACCCTATCTCATTGTCATGCTCGGATTATTAAATCTCATTTGACATCTTGGTAGATGCTTAGACTAATATGTCGAGATTTACATATAACCATATTTACCATAATATAAATCTTGTTACTCACATTTCACATTGTGTTATGGCCATTGAGGTGGAGGTAGCCAAATATATATGACATTAGTATCCATATTAGATATGATACTTTACATTATTGAATACTTATGATCTCAATTTAGACTTGTGGTTATAATAGTATCATAATTAATTTGACATTTCTTGATGTGGCCACATAAGGTAATTTAGAGAACAATTTTTACCTTTATAATGTTTTGAACTATGTTATCCAAGTGGGAGATTGTTAGAATTTTTCCATGTGAACTTGCATGATTCAGAATATATTTTATAAAACTTGAATTAGACAAATATCAAATTAATATTATAAATTGAGCCAAATTAAATTAATATTAATATCGGGCTTAAAACCACATTTAAACCATAATAAGTGATTATTAGTCATGTGAGGCTTGTAATTGAGCTATCTTATGATGGGTCAACTTGTCCCTATCAAGTTAATATATGCAAGGTAAGTTCATACTCTCACCCTAGGTTAGTTTTTATAGTCTCCCCATTAGGATCAACAGATGCATTTTCCTAAAGGCTGCTAGGGATTGGAAGGAGTTGACCTATCAAGATTTCCAATTATTCAATTTAATGTATTCACAGTTACATAAAATATGTAATTTTTTATATTATAATTATTATTTTAATTTGTTTTAAATTTATGTCATATGACATGACAACTTAAATTTGAGTAATTAGTTTAATTTTGTGATGCAATTTCTTGCATGTTATTTATGGTTGTGACTATGCTTCATCTATTTGGATGTGTCTCCTGGAACCAACATTGTGGGAAGATATTTTTAGTTGTAATATCCAAAGTTTGGATGATTAATAATTTGGGTTGGGCTATTGTCTTTGGTGTGGCTAACTGCTCATTTAATCTGGCAACAGAGAAATAATTGGGTTTTTAATGATGACACTAAAGAAGATGGTGAGGTTGTTTTTATTACTTTAGCAATTTAAATTCAGTAAAAACTTATCTTTGATCGTAAAATCCACATAATAATCCATCTATTGTTTGATTTGAAATCAAAAGCCATCTTTTTACACCATTTAACTAATTAGAAAAGTCAAATTAAGATTCATGCTAGTGTAGTAATTTTTTTTTATCTTCTAAAGAAAGCTAAAGTAAATTCTAAATTAGAAAGAAGATTTATATAATTTTATTTAATCTTACAGGATTAAAGTTTTTTTTTCATTTTATTAGAATAAATTCATACCTTTTTATTGCCTAATTATTGAAAATTGTAGTGCTAAATTGTAATTTGCAATTATAATATTAGATATAATATTATTGTTACAATAAGTTTCTCAACCATAATTTTTTACATTTTTATTTTATATTAACTATATTTTTCATATATTTACTTATAATTTCAATAATTATAATATATTTGTAACCGTGACCGAAATTTAGAATTAGGGTCAAATGAGAGAGGCCTCTTTCTAATTTAATGGAGTTCATGTTAACTCATTTTTGGCCCTAATGTAGCATAGCTCTTCGTTTCTGCTTTTAGAATTTTGTACTCCTCACAAAAACAATAAAAGAAGAAAACAAGACCTTATTACTTGAGTTAGACATTTGAAAGCTACAAGGCATGTGAATAATACGAGTAACAAATATTTGATGGCCGCGTATCAGACAGGGCCTCTCAAGTAAGAATCATTACGTCTTTGCAACTGTTTCTTGCCAGCCTAATGCAAAATTCTTATAGTATACACTGACAAATATAAGGA